>WSYH01016606.1:0-12876 GCA_036426205.1 Ascaphus truei
TCCTTGAGAACTCTTGGATGTATGCCATCGGGGCCAGGTGCCTTATTAACTTTAATTTTTTCAAGTCGCTTATGAACTTCTTCCTCAGTTAACCAATTGTTCATTAATATGGAGGTTGTGGCTTCCTCCTGCGGCACTACTATTGAACTTGATTCTTCCCTGGTAAACACAGAGGCAAAGAATGTGTTTAATACCTCAGCTTTTTCCTTATCTCCAATAATCTGCCTACCCATCTCACACTGAAAGGGTCCTATATTTTCTTTTCTCATTTTTTTGTTATTAAGGTACTTAAAGAACTTTTTAGGGTTGACCTTACTTTCTATTGCAATCCTTTTTTCATTATCCATTTTTGCTAATTTGATTGCCCTTTTGCAATTTTTGTTACATTCCTTATAATTCTGATACGATGTCTCTGTCCCTTCTGACTTAAAGAATCTAAACGCCTTCTCTTCTTGTCCATTTCCTCCCCTACCTGTTTATTTAGCCACATTGGTTTTGACTTATTTCTTTTATACTTATTACCCAAGGGTATACACTGATAAGTGTGCTTTTCTAACAATGTTTTAAAGACTGCCCATTTATCTTCTACATTTTTCCCTGCAAAAACATCATCCCATTGTATTTCTATTAGATTAGACCTCAGTTTATTAAAATCTGCCTTTCCAAACTTGAAGGTCTTTGTTGAACCCAAGTAATCTGTTTTTGATAATTTATTTAAAACGAGACCATGTTATGATCACTGTTACCCAAATGTTCCAGGACTTGAATATTTGTTATTACTTCTACATTGTTTGATATGACCAAATCCAGAACTGCCCCTCTCCTGGTTGGTTCCTCAATAATTTGGGTCATATAATTGTCTTTAAGCACCCCCAAAAAACTGTTCCCTTTTGTTGTAACGCTAATCTCATTGCCCCAGTCTATGTCTGGATAATTAAAATCCCCCATTATGCAAACATGACACAGTTTTGATGCCTTCTCCATTTGCAAAAGTATTTTAGCTTCCTCAATCTCACAGATATTTGGTGGTTTATAGCATATTCCCACAAAAATTTTCTTTATACTTTTACCTCCACTGCTAATTTCTATCCACAAAGTCTCTTTGTTTTAGATCCGGTTTAACATATAAACATACTCCACCTCCCCTTCTATTTGTTCGATCCTTCCGAAAAAGAGAATAACCCTCTAAATTAACTGTCCAGTCATGAGTTTCATCCCACCATGTTTCAATAATGCCGATGATATCATACTGCTCCCTTGCAGCTATTAATTCAAGCTCCCCCATTTTATCTGTTAGACTTCTTGCATTAGCAAGCATGCATTTAAGGTTTTTTTCAGCCTGTACTATTATCTTATCTGCTCCTTCCTTTCTGCGCCCACTTTGTTTAGTCTTTAGAAGTTTTCTAGTATTATCTGTATTTACTATGGGTGTCTCACTGCTTGTCAAACTTGCACTTGCCCTCATTCTACCTCCATACCACCTTGTATCCTCATCCATTCCATTTAGTTCATTATCTGTTTCATTGCCCTCCCCCCTCCATCCTAGTTTAAAATCTCCTCCAACCTTTTTAGCATTCTCCCCCTAGCACAGAAGATCCCTCTTCATTGAGGTGCAATCCGTCCCTAGAATATAGATGGCACCTCTCAGAAAAGGAGTCCCAGTGCTCTAAAAACCCAAACCCCTCCTTCCTGCACCACTTTCTTAGCCATGCATTAACCTCCCTGATCTCTGACTGTCTCCCTGCGGTAGCGCATGGCACTGGTAGTATTTCAGAAAATACTACCTTGGAGGTCCTTGCCTTAAGCTTTTGGCCTAGATCCCAGTAATCATTTTTTAGGACCCTCCATCTTTCTCTAACTTTGTCATTGGTGCCAACGTGTACCAAGACCGCTGGGTCAATCCCCCGCCCCCCCCCCCCCCCCAACAATCTGTCGACGCGATCCGCAATGTGCTGAACCCGATCACCCAGGAGACAACAAACTGTTCGGTTCATGCGGTCCTGGCAACAGATTGCCCTATCTACCTTCCTAATAATGGAGTCCCCTACCACCACAATCTTTCTTTGTATCTGAGCATCCTGAGTCCCCACTGTGCTGGAGGAACTATTTCCCTGGCTGCTAGAGGAATTAGTCTCCCCCAGCCTTGCCATTTCTGCCCCAACATTCCCAATATCTTTACTCAACATGGCAAATCTATTGGGATGTGTCAGCTCAGAAACGACCTGCCTCTCCCTATTGCCCCTGCTTCCCCTTCTAACTGTCACCCAGCTACCTACCTGCTCCTCACTAACAGCAACTAAGCTACCTACCTGCTCCTCACTAACAGCGCCACCATCTGCACCACTTGTCGAAGCAAGGGCCTGCTCAGTGAGCTCTAATTCCCTTTCAAGATTGTTAATGTCCCTCAATATTGCAAGTTGCCTCTTCAGATCAGCAATCTCTGACTCCAAAGAGACCACCCGCTCACACTTTTCACAGCGGTATGCTCCTTGGAACAGCTGCTCCAAGTGCACATACATGTGGCAAGATGTGCATTGAGTGGCATTTTCAATCCTGCTCATTCTAGCAACTATGAAGTTTAGAAGAACTAACAGTAAACTGTACTTCAATAACTATACCTTGTTTAACCGCTTCCTTGTTCAAACTGCACACACTTTAAACAACCAGCACTTGAAATCAACCACACATATCAGTCAGTGAATGTACTTGATGAAAATGTACTTGTTACATCTGTATCTCTATACATTTATAGCTACCCCAAAGATCATTCTCTGCAGAGAAAACTGAAGATGTGGTTGACATATAATTTATCACCCTTTCATTCCTTTACTATTCCCTTTGCACCTTTATACGAGAGAGAGAGAGAGAGAGAGAGAGAGAGAGAGAGAGGCAAAGAGAGAGACAGAGAGGGACAGAGAGAGAGAGAGAGAGACAGAGAGAGAGAGAGAGAGACAGACAAAAAAAATTGTGATAAAAACAAAAAAGGAGCCAGGAGCAGGAAGGCAGACACACACACCGTGTGCTCTGCACAAAGCGGAAGCCCCGCCCCCGGCTTCCTCTGACCTGCAGCCAATCCCCTGCTGCCCAGCCGACATGAAGCAGTGATGGTGGGGAGGGATAATCGGAGTGATGGTGGGGAGGCTAATCACGGCGCCCCTCTAGGCAAGCCACGGCGCACCAGGGCGCCGCGGTCGCACAGATTGGGAAACACTGTGCTATAGTATAATTGAAATGGCTTATCATTACCACCTTACCTAATTGTAGTTCAATGGGATCATACAAGCCCTTCTTTCTGTTACTTAGGTAAAAAAACAGTGAATGCAAAGTGTACTGGCAGCTTTGTTTTTAACCATTCAAGAAAAATCAAACTTTTTTTGTGTAATAAGTTATGGTGTTTGAGTGGAAAACTTGCAACAGTTACTATAATACAGAATGTAGCGCTGCTTCCCCCACCCTCTAGCAGAGGAGACTGCTACTAAGTGTAATGTGGTGCGTTTTACCTGTAAGCTCACAGGAGGCCTGAATCTCTGCTGCTGGGAGCCTGGGGTGTACCTGGTTGGTTCCGGTGACAGCGCCTCCACCTGAGAAGGATCTGGGTAGTACCGGATAACCCTCTTCACAGGACCCAATACAATAATACACATGCAGTATATGGAAACAGGTTTACTGAACATGCAACTTATACTTGGAGCAAGTGATACTATTACACCACACATATATGTACACTGCTTTGCAGTACCTCCACAATACTCGTGTGCAGGGTGCACCATTGTCCCAGTGTCCAGCCTTAATTGTCTCTCCCACCACAAGAGTGTGTGATTGCACTGCCCACAGTAAAGTATATATAGATGGTGCACTTGTAGGCTGTGTGATACCTACCGGGTGCTCCAGCACCCGAAATCTCCAACTAAAGACAGGGGTCCATCCGGTCCCACGCCGTCATCATCAGCGATGGCATCTGCCTTAACGTGGGAGGCTATCTAGCTGGAGGGTCCCACCTTAATAGTCTTTGCCTGTGGTGGTGGTTTGAGCCCAGACCACAAGTACTGTACGTCATCGCTGTGTCCCTATCTAAAGGGCCTGTCCATGAAGCTGCCACAATCTTATGGGGGAGTCTGGGCCACGCTGGGGCCTATAAGGGGGTCTCTGGCTTAGCTCAGTGGCCACTGACACTCTGATCACACCCTAACCCTTCAGTGTATCTTTTTTGGTGCAGGGGAATGCTGTAGCCCTATTGGCTGTTGTGCCTCACATGTTGTAGCAACCCCTGGGGCTGCTGGGAACTGTAGTTCCCTTGCTGAGCCTGTTCCTTTCATGGCCGCCACAACTACTCTCTGCGCATGCGCCGAATGTTACGCATGTGCACTAACCCCCAAGATGGCGGCACCCTATGTACTCGGGTCGCTGCGGAACCTCCGGAGCACTCCCTGCACCACCCGCACCCATCGGCAACCTCCCTCCGTCTAGCCGCACTCTCCCTAGCCTCTGCTGCCAGTCGCAGCTGCAGCTGGAGGTAAGGGGACAAAGGGGGACCCAAGCTATAAATATATGAATGCGATTGTGTAGTGAGCTATAGATTAGTCCACCAATCCGGTGCTCAAGAAAATAGATTTAGAATGCTGTGTAGCTATGCTCCTTTAGATATAAAATCTCTGTAATGCCTGTTGTATTGTTATGTAATGATGCCGGTAATAGCGTTATAACATCCCTATACCCCACACAGAAGAGGGGGAGGGACAAAGTGGAGGTAAGTTACCCATAAAGTCAGCAGTAACGGAATCACTGACAACTGGCTTTGCAAGTAAGCACTATAAGGGTTGCCTAAACACCATGATTTTGATAGTCCTCCAGATAAGAGGCATAAACTCCTTCAGTGCGAAGGGCTCCGGAACGTGTAGTCGCGTCGGTCCCAACACTGACATGCTGTTTGAACCAAACTGGAGTAGAGGTGGACTAGAGCAAATACAGCAAGCCGGCGAGCCCCCTGGTCTAGCAGTCAGCAGATAGAGATTCCGCAACGTAGAACAAAAACCGGGGCACAGCCGAAGGAAGCAAAAGCTGGACTATGTGACCATAGAAAAATATTTATTGGTTAAAAAAGCATAATGGCAGCGTCCTGGCGTATCCCCTAACGCGTTTCACGCATGGAGCGCTTTATGCGCACTAACCCCCAAGATGGCGGCACCCTATGTACTCGGGTCGCCGCAGAGCCTCCGGAGCGCTCCCTGCATCACCCGCACCCATCAGCAACCTCCCTCCGCCTAGCCGCACTCTCCCTAGCCTCTGCTGCCAGTCGCAGCCGCAGCTGGAGGTAAGGGACAAAGGGGGACCCAGGCTATAAATATATCAAACATTTTTCTCAGGAAACTTTAAAAAAAATGAGTGTGAAAAATAAGACAGTTTCTTCCCCTGTTATTAAAATAAGCCGTTGGTGGCTCACAGCATCTGAAATGATAAATGAATTGTCAGTTAAGAAAAGTTAAGCATGAAAACAACAAAGTCACAATGAAGGAGAGTACAGCCACATGCAATGGATATATACAAAAAAGAAAGCAAAAAAGAAATGTTGGAAATTCAGAATATAATTTTTTTTTTTTTACAGGGTCCTTTCATCCCTGATGGTTCAAAGCTTTACTCAAGTGCAAAGCACACTTAAATGGTTTCACGTACTGTAGAAACCAGAATGGTTTGTTTGTGTTCAAAATGGGGAGCAACTTTTAATAAATTTACCATCCTCCCTCCGATGATCGCAAGTGTGAAGATTATAAACAAGCCTTATGTTATACGACTGGATGGAACATCGCAAATGACTTTTTGGGGGCACAATTTGCATATGTCAAACTACATGCAGATGGCACACAGCTGGCACATGTCAAATTTCTCCAACTGTGCCAGCTGCGTCATCAATACTTTTTTACATTTGTTTTTGCGCATACAAATAGACTGTGTGGCGTACAGATGTAAATTGTTGGTACTAAAAAAAATTTCTGTGAACACCAAAATTATCAAAAAGTGTGTCAAAATCATCTACAGCTGTACCAAATTTAACTTGGTGTAAAATCTAAAAAGACAGTTAATAATGTTAGTACAGAAATAAGTTGCTATGTATCAACTCAAAAATGTATTTCACGCTTCACAGATGTTGGAGATATTATATAGGTTAAACAATCTATTATGTTCATAGTATGGCAATTGACAAATAATTTATATTTACTAATATTCGTTAAAAGTAAAAAATACACCTCGTTCTGTTTTCATTTAAATTGTAGCTGTCAGGTATTGAACATGAGGAATGCATAAAAAAAATAATTTCCAAGTACAAATTAAGAAAGTGTTTTGAAGATTTGTATAAAATTTTAGCACGAATTTAAGACATAGGGCCCTCTCACTTGGACATAATCTTCTATTTTTTTTTTAGATAATTGAGGTATAACAGTATTCTGAATTCTAAAGTTGAGAATACATGATCTTTCTTATGCTTTAAAAACTTTTGTTTTGCAATGTAGGCCTCTGCAACAAGTGAACGGGTTAAGGTAAGAAGTTGTTCCAGAAGAATACAGAGAATGGTAAAATAGTTTCATAGTATCTAGTTAATGCAACCAAATATTGTGTACTACGCGAAACACTCCATGTATTGCATGTGTAGTGTACCTTGTACATAATTGATACCAGGGGGTCCAAGAAGATTAAAATAACTCTGAGATCCCTATTTTCCTGAGATATTTGCCGTGTACTCACCAGTGGCGGTGCTCTCCCTCCTAAGGAAACAATATGGTCTCCAAATCTCACAGGACTAGAGGGTCAATGGAAAGCTGTAATGTCATTGGTTGTGGCCTCCTATTGGTCGACAGGAGTAGCCATGTTGTATTATCCAGGAGGTACACTGACACGAAAAAACGATAATTCTCTTAGAAATTGAGTGGTCACTTCCCGGAGCTGAAAAAAACATGGTTCAGATCCCGAGGACACTCTGATTCCAAATATGAACAACATGTATTTTTTTGTGGTATTATTGACAGTAATGGGGAGAGGTGACAGTAGAAGGGGAAAAGATTAGTAGTTCTGATTTTGACATGTTGGGACATCAAGGAAGAGATTGCAGAGAGACACAGGACGAAAGTCAGGGGAGGAGAGATAGATTGGAAGTCATCAGCATAGAGATGATACTGAAATCCAAAAGATTGTATTTGCTCAGCAAGAGGAGAGGTATAGAGTGCGAAGAGCAGAAGGTCAAGGACAGCACCTTGTAGGATCCCGACAGAAAGAGGGAGTGATGATGAGGAGGAGAAGACACCAGAGAAGGAAACACTGAAAGATGGTTTGGATACGAAAGATGTGAACCAGCTGTCTCATGGAGCCAAATGGAGTGGACAGTATGCAGGAAAAGGGGTTGATCAACTGTGTCGAAGACAGCAAAGAGATCCAGAAGAAAAATTAAGGAGAAATTACACTTAGACATAGCTGTGAGTAAGTCATTGCCCACTTTTGTTAATGCTGTCTAGGTGAAGTGTAGAGGGTGGAAACCAGATTGCAAGTCAAGAAGAAGGTTGGAGGAGAGAACATGAGTCAGGCAGTTGTATACAAGTCACTCTAGCTTGAATGCAAAAGGGAGAAGACAGATAGGGTGGAAGTTAGAGAGGCTGGGTCAACAGAGGGCTACTTTAGAATGGGTGTAATGAGTGCATGCTTAAACGAAGATGGTAATGTATCAGATATAAGATGTTAAAAAGTTGAGTTAGGGT
This sequence comes from Ascaphus truei, assembly GCA_036426205.1. Lineage (NCBI taxonomy): Eukaryota > Metazoa > Chordata > Amphibia > Anura > Ascaphidae > Ascaphus > Ascaphus truei. The sequence goes on from WSYH01016606.1 coordinate 7,743, forward strand.
GGGGCTTAGTGTGCCAGAGAGGAAGCAGAGGAAATGCGAAGGAATTGGATCAAAGGGTACGTTTGTAGGGTAAGATGAGGAATACGAAGATCTCATCCTTAGTCACAGGGGAAAATAAGATGATGGTGTGTGAAGGGAGGTAGGCGATTCATGTGAAGCCCGACATGAACAGATGTCATGTCTGATGGACTTACTCTTATCTGTGAAGTAGGATGTAAGGTACTGGACACTGAGCATTGAAGGGATTGCAGGTACAGTTGGGGAGAAGAAAAGTAGATTTGCTTATCAAGTGAGAGGGCAGTGTTATAGGGGGAGAGTATGAATTTATATCGGGGGAAATTGGCTTTAAAGTGTGATGTTCAACAGTGCGTGAGCCATGAGTTTGTGTGCCATGGTTGTCACTTAAATTGTTGAGTGTGACATGTGGGAGAGTGGAGAGTTGGAAGAAGGTCTAGAGCATGAAGGTATGTACGTGTTGAAGTTGTTGTTTTGGAGGGTGCAGAGAGTAGATTGAGGCTAAATGTTAGGAGCTGGTGATCAGAGAGAGGGAAGGGAGTGTTAGAGGAGTTGGAAACCGAGCAGAAGCTGGGGTAAAACAGGTAAAGGGAATGTCCATTGTAGTGAGTAGAAGAGGCAGTGCACTGGGAGAGAAGAAATCTAGAGGTTGTGTTAAATGACAGCAACATGGATGGAAAGGGGGAGGGGTGAAGAGAAGGACTGCATGGACTTTGAAGGATGGGAAAGAGAGATAGGAAAAGGGGGGTATGATGTGAAATATGCAGCGTCGGGAAAGTAGTATGCCCAGTCCTCCAGCCTGTCTGTTCCTAGGTCTGGGGGGTGGTAAGGGAAAGACCAACATAGCAGAGAGCAGCAGTGGAGTCAGTGTCTGAAGGGGTTTCTGTAATGCCTAGTCGGTTGAGAGAGTTGGAAATGAATAAGTCATGAAGTGCTGTAAGTTTATTATGTGCATTCCACAGGGCACAGGAAAAAGGAGGGAAGGGAGAGGTGAAATGGGGATGAGGTTAGAGTGACTGGCAGTGCATGGTGAAAAGGAGACTTTGGGGTAAGGTGTGGGAAATGAAAGGATAGATAAGTTGATAGGGACATGATATGGGGATATGTCACTACAGACCAAAAGCAATAGGACAAAAAGAGAGTGTAGGAGAAGAGAGTTCCTGGAATTTCTTGCGTTATGGGGATGTGATATGAGAAGCAGATGAGTTGATGGCTGTAAAATGAGGGAGATGTCAGAAGAGAATGGAAAATTAAGGAGAGTTTAAGGGAGAAAGTGTGGGAGCAAGGGATAGTGTTAAAAGTCAGAGAGCAGAGGTAAATAAGGGAGAGCAAAGTAACAATAGTCCAAAGCCGAGAGGGGGCTGAAGTTATTACTTAACATGAATCTACAATGTTTTCAGTTCAGAGTGTTGAAGGGTACAGTGCGCAAACAGCAGTGAATGATAGCTAATGGCAACAGCCCTTTGGTCACACGTCCGCTGCCACCAACACATCCACCTTTGGGGCGATGCAGATGTAGGCTTAAGAGGTTCTGATTTAATTTAGTTGTGCCATGCAGGTCATGTAGTCCAGAGTTCCTCCCTGATGAAGTAGTTGTGACTACGAAACATGTAGGATGTAATTGGTCCAAGTGTTTTATTGCTACTCTATCCTATGTGTGCAATTTGGGCACTTTAGAGACTTTTTTCCGCTTTTGCTGTGTACTTTTGAAATCGCCACTGTGACGTCACTTCGCAGCCAGTTCACCCCTGCTTGTGGCTGCACTAAACGGAGAGCTCTGCGAACCACCCAGGTCCTCACTGACCAATCCGGGGACCCTCCCAGTGCGTCTGCAGGCTGCAGATTGCTCGATCCGTCTGGAGCCCAGCTGACCAGAAGGGAGTTTCCCACAGAGACGGTGACCGAATGCAGAGGTATTCCTAGGAAGGAAAAGCATCGCAGCTGCTGTCCCAGACGCCTGCCAAGGGAACCATACTCCTTACTCCTGTATGAGCGGCCACCGAGTGGTAACTTGTGTATTTAACACACTCAATGTTTATGTCCTAATACCTTGATGTATGCAGAATATTTATCCCCTATTTTAATATACACTTGTTACTTTCATACTTCACTATTTGCGTTGTGCGCTGTTTTTTTGTCTCCATATCTTCAGTGTTTTGGGGGTGCCGAGCCACCCCCTGTTTAATAGCAGCAGACGCTTTCTACATCACATTACACGGTTATGTAATTTTTTTTTATTTTTTCACACTGTGGCTTTTTGTGGTTTTACCAGTTGAGTAAAAATTAGAAGGGTATATTTTAATACACATTGAATCACTGATTATATTAGAGGTTTATTAGTTGCGCACGATATATTTTGTTTACCACATGCACAATGTATTGTATTTAGCTAGCTACACGTTTTGTCTTGCAGCTTTCTTGCCCTCCTTTTTGGCAGACACGAAATGAAGCAATAACAACTTACACCTTGTTGACTTCATATTTCTTCTCTTTCCCAAAGATTAGAGAGAAAACAACCTTTGTACAAAAATAAGCAACTTATTAACTAAACCTACAGTATGTGTATAGCCACCCTGATATGTCAAAGGAGTATTTTAAATGTCACTGCCCGTCAGATAATGATGATAAGGTTATTTGTACAGAGGAAATGGCATCTACGTTTGTGACATATTTTATAACTATCAAATGTTATCTGTCTATCTGCTTTCTTTTGAAGGGGAATGTCACGTAAAAGAATTATGAATTGAAGAGCTGTAGGGTCATGTCAAAAATCAACACAAAAACTAGTTACGTGGGAAAAGTTTACAGATTTAATGCATAAGAAAAGTGCAACTGTTTCCCAATTTTTTACAAATGTACAAGATTTGGGGAGGAAATTAACTAATAAGCATGCTAGTATCTCACAGACAGAAAGGTATGTTGCCACAAGAGGAGCCAAAGAACTCTCTGTGATTAGCTTTCCCTCTCTGCAGCAGCTTTCCCACCCTTTAACCCCCTATTCAGGAGTCAAAGCAAGAGGTGAAATAATCCTCAACTCCCACTTCTGAGCTGTAGAGAACGCACAATTAAGCCTGTCATTTGTGCCACATGGGTTCAAAGGCATGTTTCAGAATTTTCAAATGTAAGGTTGTGCTAGTGTTAGGTGTATAATATGCATGCATTAGAAAGTTAATATGAGCAAGTACTGTATGCTTGTGGGTTGTCTGAGTGTATTTGTTTGTGAGGATATGTTCATGTGTGTTAGTGCATGTGAGCATGTATTCATGTGTAACTGAGTTATTGTGAGAATAGATAATGTGAGCATATATGCATATAGGTATGACATTCATGCATTCTGACATGCAGCTAAATTCTAGAAACACATTCAGAACCCGATAATATATTTTTGGTAACTCCATCTCGCATTGCAGAAGATAAATAAAAGCAGACACATAATTCCAGTAAAAAAAGTGAACTTCAGAACTCAAGTTAGAAACTCTCTGATGTTATTTGGAAAGTTGTCCCTGGAAATGTTTTGATAATGTTGGCAACTATGCAAACATGTGTCAGATGTGTATCAGTCACCACAGCAAGCAGATGAGAGATCTTAACAACTCTTTCTGTAGAGAGCTGGTAGGATTTTAAAATCGAAAGAAAAGAAACATTCATAAGGAAATAAACAAAGCACAGACCGGTTAATAGATAGCATGTAAGGAGCATGGAATTGTTGAAGCTAGAGCTTTAGCTGTAAGGTAACAGAATGTATGTGTCACAAATTTAAACAAGTGTTCTTCCTACTATATGTAACGGGTATTCCCTATGAATACCGCCGCTACTACCTGCTGTGCTACCTGTGTGGCTCTCAGGAGCCTAAGCCTCCGCTTGGGGAACCTGGGGTACATACATATCATACATCTCTAGGTGCAACGCCTCCACCTGGGAGGGATCCCAACGGAGTGGGAGGAGGCCCTCACAGGAAACAACCACACAACACGAACGAATATAAAACAGGACTGGCTTTACTGCATGGAAACACATATATCACTCAATAACATCATAACATCATCATGCGCCACGGCGGGCGCTAACCACACTGGGTGTCACGGCGGACACTAACCACACTAGGCGTCACGGCGTACGCTACCACCTCTAGGCGTCACGGCGGACGCTATCACCTCTAGGCGTCACGGCGGACGCTACCACCTCTAGGCGTCACGGCGGACGCTACCACCCACAATGTGACCCCACCCAGTGTCCAGTAACCCCCACCCAAATGTCTCGTACTCCCAGAGTCAAATACCACTGTGCATATGTGTGTGTGTGACTGCGCAGCCACTATGTTTGGTGATAGGCCTGGTTGGTGCACGTGAGTTGCAGGTTACCTGCCCGGGCTCCAGCCACGGGTACCGCGATATCAATCCGCACGATCCGACGTTGTCCTCCACACCGCGTGGGTTGAAAGTCCAGCGCGAACAATGTCTCTCCTGGTGTTAGGGTCTTTGGTGGTGTTCTGAGCCCAGAACCCACCTCGCAGGGCCGCACGGCTTCCGCTCTATGTCCCTGACTACTTGACCAAATAATGGGGCAATGTCCCTATCTAGGGCCTGTCCCTAAGCTCCACAAGCTATTAGGTGGCTCAGGACCTAACTGGGACCTTGGGGGCTGCTGGCCTATGCAGAGGGTCACTGACCCCTGCATCCACCTCTTACCCCTAGCTGGTCCGGATCCTGAGTGCCTGCGTAGCTGCAAAACCCCGCGAAATGTATCTAATGGGAGCAGGGGAATCCGGCCTTCTGATTGGCTCCCTGGCGTCAGGTGTCTCTGCCCCTAAGCACCCTGGGGGCTGGCAGTCTATTCTCGCGCATGCGCGAGCTGTCTGAGCCTCCCGCGCTGTGCATTGCCATTGCGCATGCGCAACAGCCCTGTGTATGGCGGCGCCCTGCTTCCCGAGCCGCCGGGCCGGTAGCAACGCGATCGCGGCCTTAGCGACAGCCCGATCGCGTCCCCGGCAACCGGCCCGCTCGCGTCCCTAGCTACCAGGGATTCCGATGCCGCTCGCGTCCCTAGCGACGCGCGGCTCGCGGGACAACAGAAGGGGGGTGAGTGCGCGAGGGGGGCCTGGCTACACGCAAGGGGGGAC
>WSYH01016607.1:0-12875 GCA_036426205.1 Ascaphus truei
GAGGCCGGGGCGCTGAGGCCGGGGCGCTGAGGCCGGGGCGCTGAGGCTGGAGCTGGAGCACTGAGATCCAGCTTCTAGTAAGCGATCAACTCGACTGTTAAAGTGTTTTCGCCAAGGCCGTCACGTTCTTGATCAATATATTGCTGAAGGTCTCCATCTTTTCTTGTCAAGAAAGTGAAATATTTTGCCTGACAGTTTCTGGTAACTTCTAGAGCCGGACTTCAGCTGCTTTATAGCCGCTCAGATCAGCTGTTCTGCATGTTCCCCGGGTGCACAATGCTGAACATAACACGCTTACTTTCAGCATGTACCCCGGGTGCACAATGCTGAACATAACACGCTTACTTTCAGCCAATGTACCCCGGGTGCACAATGCTGAACATAACACACTTACTTTCAGCCAATGTTCTTTCTACATTTACAGTATATGACACTCGTCCCTTTCAGGTTCATATTTTTCGAAGGTCTTTTGTGCACCAAATGACCTGGCTGTTTAGGCCTAGTGCTGTCTTGCGCCTGTTGAGGTTGATCTAGAGTAGGAGTGGCCAACGCCAGTCCTCAGGGGCCGCCACCAAGTCAGGTCGAACACAGAGGCTCTTATTGAGCCACCTGTGCTGAAGGAGAGACTGACAGAGACCTGTGCTGAGGCAGGGATATCCTGAAAACCTGACCTGTTGGTGGACCTTGAGGACTGGCGTTGCCCCCACCCCCACCCCCCCTACTGTAAGCAGTATCTCCAATTCTCAAATCAGCCATCATTATATATCTGAATGAGGTAATAAGGATACAGCTATATATGCTGTGCACAGGATGCAGCAGTGTACATGGGGTAGTATGCATGGTGCTGCACACAGTATAATATACATGGTGCTGTATATAGATGTTCTCTGTGATCTGTCGTGTAATGAAGACTTTTAGGATTTCGGTTTTAAACATAGCAAATTAGGATCTGTCCTGCTTTCTTGCTGAGGTTGATCTAGAGCAGGAGGCCAACTGAAGTCCTCAAGGGCCACCAACAGGGCAGGCTTTCAAGAATATCCCAGCATCAGCACACGTGGCTCAATCAGTGGCTCAGTAGAAGACTGAGCATCTGGTTGAGCCACATGTGCTGAAGCATGGACTGATTGCGCCACCTGTGTTGAAGCAGGAATATTCCTAATACCTGGCCTGCAGATCACGATAATGCTGTGGCAAACAGAACCATTGAGTCTAAATGAATTCCTTAAATAGCCAATAGATGGCAGCAAACAAAACTGAATACAGGACATTCATGTTACAATAACACCATACTGTATATCTTTCACTGCCTGGGAGTGCTGCCAGGGAAGAAGTATTGGCCATGCACTTATGGAAAACATATTTATGGAAAACACATATTCCCACGCCCCCCGTCGCCCCTACACACACACACACACACACACTACTATCCTAAATCAGCTTGCCACTTATTATTGACATTTTTGATCATACGGCTTAAATAAAGGAGTCATTGAGTTGCATCTTTTAATCAAAAAATAATTTAAGCCTGCTCCAAATATAGCAGGTACCCACACTAAATACACCATATTTCCTTCACTTTTGCTTCCCTTCCTTTCTTTCCTGCGCTCACAATGTTCTCTTCATATTGCTAAGGGAGTGTTATTCCTGCTTTCTGACAGACTTAATTGCACTGACCCACGGATAGCAAAAAGGCTTCATTCATTGAACATTTCATACGCTGCATGTGGTCCCTGGTTGGTCAGTCCCAGCCTGCTACTTTCTCTTGTAATAGGGGAGTGTTCAAAGCCTTAGGGAGAAGGCTAAAAATCCCTAACGTTTCTCTCTGAGATAATGTTTGTAATCTGTTAAACCCTCTCCAGTTTTGTTACAGCGCTGGGGTTTATTCCAATTCCTTTGTTTAAAAGATCGAGGATCAAAAAAGCTATTACAAGACAATTTATGATAGTGAAGCCCTGTGTAATTTTGGGGTTACATGCCTCTCTCTTCTGTGCAGTAATCCCTGTTAAGAGGGCAGGTTTGCCAGAAGTTATCATGGAGGTTTGCCCTCAAACCCCTGTGAGGTGTACTATGTAGCAAAGGAAGTGACAGCATGCTCTGTGTCCACTTACAGTGACATAGGGGTGGTGCCTCCTGGAGCTATATAATACGCATCACTTCCTAAAGTTAGCGGGTTCAAGTTGGAGCTGAGTCTGTGCAGTTCAAATGTCAGTTGCAGAGTGTGACAATCTGATCCCACACTGTGCCAGGGCTCTGACACAGATTGTGGCCCTCCCTTAGGGGAGAGGTGGCAGAGATATCCCTGTCTCTATTACAGAGTCAGGAGGGAACTTCCTTGAGGTGGGCAACTATGCTGATGTGCGGCTAAGTACCGGTTGCTATGATGGGCAGTCTGCCAACCAAGATGTTAATTAAGAGTGCCTTGATTAAAAGAACCTTCTCGTCTGAGCCTGGAGTCATTCAGGGAGAAGCTGCACCCAGGGGTTCTCTTCCAGAGACTCCTCCCTGCTGTCGTGGGGACCTGGAAGAGATAGAGGCGCTGTACTAAATGTTAGTACGATCTCAGCACTACCTCACGAGCCAGTCCTGGTGAATTCCCCAATACCATCAAGCGGGAGACTCAGGAGTCCTGTAAGCCAGCAGGTGCACGACATGACATGTAACTGGGGGTAGTTTTCTCACATAGGGGTCAGTATGAGAGGGGCCCAGGAAACACCGTTACAATTGGAGGCGCTGCTGAGAGCATCAGGACAGGCTTTAGCTAGGCGAACTAGGAAACAGGGAAATGTATGCTACCAGTAATGTGCTGCAGAATTGAAGGAAGCCTAGGGGTAGTCAGGAGTACCATGGTCACTCGCAAAGCACACGCTAGGGCCTGATATGGAGTAAGCTAGATCTGGGACCGGGCTATTGCTGTTCTAGTCACCTTGAGGCAGCTAGTCGTAGGATGCCTTAGGGGGTATCCTGGTTAACGCGGGTCAGGAACTCCTGGGAGGGTCTGCGCTAGGTGTAGCCAACAGTAGGTGACGCCCTAAGTACTGCATGGAGATGGGGAAAGCGCACGTGGTGTGTGTACCACGGAGGTACAAAATACAGAAGTGACTTTCGTCAGTTTGCTGTGGAGCGGCGTGAAAGCTGTGGCCGCACCGTTCTTGTCCTGCCTAAATTCCCTGGGTGCCACCCTGGAAGATAGCTGTGAGGACATTGTGATTACGTGCAAAACTAATGAAGGAGTATCTGATTGCCAGGCGGTGATCACTACCCAAATTACCGCTGCTGCTAATGTGGATTGCAGCGTTATACAAAATGGCGGCTCCCGCTTCCCTGGGAGACCGCGTGGGCTGTGTGCAGAAGAGACTTTTGCAAAAACTTGGCCGGGAGAGGCGCGAAAGAAAGAACCCCACCCTGATGGGGGAAGTGGCGCGAAAGCCGTGGCCGCGCCCTCTTGGACTGTGACAGGCTCAGAGCCAATTCTGGGTTATGACGTGAAGCTGTGGGACCCTCCTCTAATCTCCACCAGAGGGAGGGGTCCTTGCATCTGCCAATGGAAGACGGAGCTGACTGAGGGAGGAGCAGGATGTGCGCTTCCTGTCCCTCAGTTGCGAAGAGCTGGTGAGCAAGAGAGACTGCTGTGCCGTGTGTCTCCCTTGCCAGGCACCACGACTAATTGTGTCATGTCAGACATTGCTATACATCCTTATCAACTGCCAGAAGGCTTCCTGGTGGTGAAGACGGGTGGAAGAGAAGTACTGCGGTGCCTGTGTATGCAGTGCAGGTTGCCGGGCGCAGAAGCCAGCACCACTGCGAGATGCCCCCAATGTGGCATCCATTACTTGTGGACCGTGGAGCCGTTCGTGCCTGGGCACGCCGCGGAGACGGGAGGAGATACAGGCATGCTGACGGCTGGAGTCTCGCCAAGAATAAAGAGAGAGGAGGTCGATCCCGGAGCATGGGGATCGCTACTAATGGCGGTACCTAAAAAGGATGGCGCAGAGGCCTGCAACCGCAGCGAGAACCTGGAACCCCGCTGTCAGTCGTCACCTGCAGAGGTACCCTTACCATCATCAGCGTCTGCCTCGTCGGACGACGAGCATGGAAGTCCTACGTCGGTGGTGATGCGCCTACCGGCGGGCCACTACAGCGGTGCTGAAAGCAAAGACAAGCTACTCGCCGGTAGTCCTGAAGAGCTGAGCATCGAGATTCCCGACAACATGCGCTGGTGCGGCCGGAGCAGCGGAAGAGTCCCACGGTCGTGGCGACGCCCAGCGTGTCAGGAGAAGAGGACCTCATCGCAAGCCAGCAGAGTGGTCAGATACCCTCTTACCTCCCACAGGCTCCGATGGAGGCGGCCGAGGAGAAAGGCCTGACCAAGGCCCAAGCGGAGCTGAGGAGCGACCTAGTGTATCCGGCGCTGGACGTCGAAATGGAGGAAGTTCCGGTGGGGGACCCCACCCAAGATGGCACCTCATCCCACGAGAATGATGACATCACTTCCGGTAGCCACAGCGGAGCCGACCGGAAGCAACCGTCATGCCGATGATCAGCACCAGTCTGTCCAAGGAAGATATAGACAGATACCGGCAAGCAGTGAAGAGTCGGGGGAGCAAGAAGACGGGTGAGCCTGATCTGCCCAATGTTGCCACGGGGCGCGGCATCGCCAAGCTGCGGATCATGATCCCGCAGCGTAAGGACACTTCCCCCTTCCCTTTGTCCAAGGCCACTGCCCCTGTCCCTGCCCCTGTCATGTCTTCCTCTGGGTCCCAATCGAGCCAAGGGTGGTCTGGGGAGTCACGGGACACGTCGGAAGAAAGGCCTGGGTCAACCATGGACTGGGGTGAATGTTTTACATCTGATGAGGGGTTGGGGAGGGAAATGATTCCTGCTAGGACATCCCCGAAAATGAACCCTGTTACCTATAATCCTATTGTACGGGGGAAGCCTAAACGATATGGGTCGGCCTCAAGGTCAACTAATACTTCAGGTGTCTCTTCTGGGGGAGAGACTGAGGAGAGTGAGACTGCATTGTCACTGGAGGAGCAGTCCTTGGAGCATAGCACTAAATGGTGGGCTCCAATGTATGAGGGATATTCGGAATGGTTAGATCGCACCCGATTTGTGCTAATGAGGGGAGATGTGGTTGACCACTGGTGGGATGTGGGCGAGTACACTGCCAAGGAACGCCAGGAAGAGTTAGAAAGACGGTGGTATGAGATACAGAAGGGAATAGTTACCCCAAGGGGATCCTCTATCTGTATGATGTAATTGCCCCTGAAGAGCCCCTGTCTTGGGTACTGCCAGGCAGGGCAGGAAATAAGAAATTGATAAGGATCAGCAGGGCAGAGAGGGCCATAGTAGCGCGCTATAAGCAGTCGCATGGGCTGGAATATCCCTATGTTCCTGAACCTCTGATGCAAGAGATAGAGGGCAATACTGATACCTGGCTACGGGAGGCAGTGGAGGACTACATCAAGTCCAAATCTAGCCACTCTGAACACAGAACAGAGTCTAGAATCTGTTACTTAATGAGGATTTGGAGTGTTGGGCGCAACATTTATATGAATAGGATGGAATACAGACCAGAAAATGGGCCGCCCAGATCCTATAGTATCACTGTACTTGATGCTAATGGGCGGGAGGTAAAGAAGCCTAACCCTAGACATTATAACTGAGGTTTAGATTCTCCTAGGGAGTAATCCATAAAGTATAAATTCTGGGTACAGTGATTATGTATGATGTATGCAATGTATTCCTGTAATGATATTGTTATTTTTGTGTATTTTTGCAGTTGCCCGTTTGAAGGAAGGCTCCGCAAATTTAGCCAAGCGGGGACGTTGGAATCCACCAGAGGGAGATTGTAGCCCTGTATAATTTTGGAGTTACATGCCTCTCTCTTCTGTGCAGTAATCTCTGTTAAGAGGGCAGGTTTTCCAGAAGTTATCATGGAGGTTTGCCCTCAAACCCCTGTAAGGTGTACTATGTAGCAAAGGAAGTGACAGCATGCTCTGTGTCCACTTACAGTGACATAGGGGTGGTGCCTCCTGGAGCTATATAATACGCACCACTTCCTAAAGTTAGCGGGTTCAAGTTAGAGCTGAGTCTGTGCAGTTCAAGTGTCAGTTGCAGAGTGTGACAATCTGATCCCACACTGTGCCAGGGCTCTGGCCCAGATTGTGGCCCTCCCTTAGGGGAGAGGTGGCAGAGATATCCCTGTCTATATTACAGAGTCAGGAGGGAACTTCCTTGAGGTGGGCAACTATGCTGATGTGCGGCTAAGTACCGGTTGCTATGATGGGCAGTCTGCCAACCAAGATGTTAATTAAGAGTGCCTTGATTAAAAGAACCTTCTCGCCTGAGCCTGGAGTCATTCAGGGAGAAGCTGCACCCAGGGGTTCTCTTCCAGAGACTCCTCCCTGCTGTCGTGGGGACCTGGAAGAGATGGAGGTGCTGTACCAACTGTGAGTTTGATCTCACTACCTCACGAGCCAGTCCTGGTGAATTCCCCAATACCATCAAGCGGGAGACTCAGGAGTCCTGTAAGCCAGCAGGTGCACCACACGACATGACATGTAACTGGAGGCAGTTTTCTCACATAGGGGTCAGTATGAGAGGGGCCCAGGAAACACCGTTACAATAGTAACGCAGGGTTTTTGTATTTGTTTTCCGCAATATATAGTATACTGTAATGTGAATACGCACCGTGTACTGTAATGTGAATACGCACCGTATACTGTAATGTGAACACGCACCGTATATAATGTGAATACGCACCGTATACTGTAATGTGAACACGCACCGTATATTGTAATGTGAACACGCACCGTATACTGTAATGTGAACACGCACCGTAGGAGGCTCCGACGGAGGTCGCAGGGGGCAAAGGGTGACCTGGCTACATGTATATGTTCATTAGTCGGTGGGTCATCAACTGTCTCTACCAGTCTATGGGCACATGAGATAGGTATTACCTTTATGTTCCATCTTAGGGGGATCCTGGTATATAGTTTTAAACTAGATGTCCGTTTTGACCTAACGGGCGGACAGCCCAGGTTAAACCACTTCCACACTTACAGACATCCTTGCTGGCCAATAGCCATATTATATACTATACATGTGCCCAAGACTTGGTTTTTGACCACTTTATACGATTAATTAAATCTATATGAACGCAATGTGAACCCTCAATTAGACATTATTTCTCTATTTGTGCTACCTATATACTGGGACTCATTAACTAACTGTATACTATCAGTGGGAGTCACCACGGAGGATAGATACTTTGACTCATTTGATATGAGCCTAGGACAAATGAGTGACTCGAGACACAGTTTCATTACTCCCCCTTTCTGTTTAATTAATTAATTATTTATGTATCAGGCTATTCACCACTGCATTATGCAGGGTTTCGGTACCTTTAAGAGCCGCACGGCATGCGGGTATATAGGAGGGCAGCGCTACTCCTTCTATCACCTCCCACCTTGAGAAAGCGCCAGCCCCTTATGCGCGAAACGTACGTCGGCATGACATCATCGCGTTGACGTCGTGTAGGAGGAATCACGGGTGAGGTTGTCCCTGAGTATAGCTGGTAGGGCGGGAAGAGCTGGGTTTGAAAGGTGCAGGTATATTGTGCATATTTTATGCATACAAGCGTTTGATTGTAGCTGATTTAACAGTGTTTTGCTTGTTCCCACTGGATGCCTATTGTGGGCTGGGTTGCGACATTTTTACCCATGGGATTTAATGTTGATTGGTATACTACCATTTGATACACTGCACCTTATGCTGTTAATATTCTGTTCACTTTGTTTGCTGATTTGCATTGAGGTATTTACAGCATACTATCTATCAGCTCTACCCATACCGGCACCTTATATTGAGACTAGGAATATTATTGCCCTATGCCTCTTTATCCCTGTTTTCCCAATAGTGTCTCATATGAACAACCCCAATTAGGGTAGGGGATATACACTTATTATTCTGGATTTAACCCTGGATATCCCTGAACCCGTTACCACCCGATATACAAGTTTTAAGTGTTTTTATTATAGTTTTGAGTATGTGTTACTGCGTCGTATTTTGTTTAACATTAAAGTATTTATTATTTTCTGCCTATGGGCAGTTTTAGTGGTAATTGTCCTCCCACAGTGCTGGGAGCGGTTACTTAACGGTACCCTTTAGAGCCTATTTCACCGTATTTTGGTTGGGTATTTGAACCCTAACTACTTCCAGTCTTGCTGTGCAGTAAACTGGGATCTTTTGTAGGAGAACCTCTGAATCATAAAGTTACTCTGTGCTTCTTCCCCGGGTAGCTCTCACTCCTACTCTGGGGAGGTACTTATGTTTATTTCCCTTAGTATTGGTTAGATTGGTAATCTCCTGCATAGTGTCAATAGTTCCCCATCGCAATCTCAACACATTCTGCTTTTTCCCATTACTGTGTACTGAATATCTCATAAATGCATATTGGATCGGGAGTTTACTAAGGACCTTCCGGTGGGGTCGAACCGATAATGCTCCCCTGGAGTTACTACTCTCAGAACGCCTGCTAAGTACATGCTCACAGCTCCTCCAGAGCAATGTAGCACTGTCCCCCCCCCCCCAGTGGGAGATACACAGACTTTGCTACCTAGAGTGTGGTGCAATACCTGTTAGGGTCAGGAGCGCTGAGCTGATCTGCGATGGAGTGGAGATCAGGACTGGCTTAGGTTCGTTCTTTTTTTTGTTCAGCGCCTCCAGCCTTAGTGGGTTCCAGGGTGTCCAGATGTGAGCCCCCACTACTGCATACTTCTCCCTCCTGCCCAAGGACGGATACTCAGACAGGAGTGTCATAACAAGAGTCTTTATTCAGCACGGCAGGCATCTACTGCAGATCTCCATACAGTGATGCAGAGCCTTAGAGGTCCCAGACCTCTGGATGGTGAAGGCCCTGATCTTACAGGCCTCTGTGGCTCAATCTGATGTTCCCCCAACCAAAGGCTGGAGTTGAATACGCTCATCCTGCCATCGAAGAGACTCACAGCTCTCTGTTTCCTTTCTTTTCAAGAGCTCAAGCAGGACTAAACTAACTTGGTTACACCCTCCTAGGAGGATCAAGAAGGGGCGGGCTCATGGTCTATACCTATCCCTGATAGGCTTACACAGGCCATGAGTCACCAACTTACTTCTGTCACTCACAAGAGTGGGATGCCGGGGGCTTGCATTGACTCTTACTTACCTCTGTCTTGGACTCCCCTTCTCCTCTGGATGTCTGGTGCAGCGTCATAGCAAGTATCTGGACATTTCCTTGCTCCACGGTAGCCTTTGGGACACTATCATTTTTGTCTGCCACAGCTTATATATCAGTTACACCTAGCTGTGGCATTAGGGAGTTATTTTCTCATGTTTTTCTCCCTTGTTTTCTCTGCTGACTCATTGTTTACATTTTAGCCTTTGAGGGGACCCCACCTCTGCATATTTTAGACATTTATTTTCTGTCTTTCTCTGGCTCTTTATTATAACTGCCAGGGTTTAGCCACCACCTTCTGGCTACACAGCATCTAGGGTATTCATTTATTATATTTTTATTGTTGCTCTGTTTTCTGTGTTTACTTGGGCTTGTGTAGATATTGTTTTTTTTCAGTCATTTGTATTATCATGTGTTGCTGATCGGCCGATCTCCATTGCATTTCCAGGGGAAATTATTTTCCCCTGGATTTGCATTATCATACCTATGTATTTTGCATGTTACATATTTTGGATCTCTACACTTTTATTGTGTATTCTTTGGTTCAGCAGTGTTCATTTAGTAGGTCTTTAGGTATATTTTAATATTATTTTTGTGTTTTGTATTGTTAATAAAATCCATTTTGTACTTTCACATATTTTTCATGTGCTTTCATCAAACCCTCTTTTTCTTTTTGTGTTCGTACACAATATAAACTGTTAGGAAAACAGAATTAGGTGAGCTCGAACCTACCCATATAACAAACACATTAGTATCACAGTATATATTGTGTGTACCCATGAAGAAGACACCATCCTTTGACGAAACGCGTTGGGCTACAACATTACATCATCACGTAACGAGCTCGATGAGGCCGTGTCCTGCTCTGTGTGATTCTGGCCGCGAGATTTGAATTCTCCTCAATCAAGGACTTTCCTTCTATTTGGGACTTTGCTGGATCGAGTGCCTGGCGGACCCGCCTTGTCACCATCCATGAGAGAACGGCCTGGACTGCGGTTCTACATCTGTGGGATTGCTGGCTGGTGATTACATCACAAACTGCTTTTGAAGTTGCTCCTCTTGTGAGTGCACTTGTTTCCTTCCCCTTTCATTTTATTAAAGGGTTGTACAATTTTACGCTTTGGGGCGTACACTTTCTTTTAGTATATATTGTGTGTTCATGTTACAGTATATTTTGTAAACTCACTTTACTGTCTTTATTGTATATTTATATTACATTATATTTTTTGTATATTCACATTACAGCAAGTATTGTGTATTCACATGACAGTATATACTGTGTATGTTACAATATATATTGTGTATTCACATTCATCGCGTTGACGTCGTGTAGGAGGAATCACGGGTGAGGTTGTCCCTGAGTATAGCTGGTAGGGCGGGAAGAGCTGGGTTTGAAAGGTGCAGGTATATTGTGCATATTTTATGCATACAAGCGTTTGATTGTAGCTGATTTAACAGTGTTTTGCTTGTTCCCACTGGATGCCTATTGTGGGCTGGGTTGCGACATTTTTACCCATGGGATTTAATGTTGATTGGTATACTACCATTTGATACACTGCACCTTATGCTGTTAATATTCTGTTCACTTTGATTGCTGATTTGCATTGTGGTATTTACAGCATACTATCTATCAGCTCTACCCATACCGGCACCTTATATTGAGACTAGGAATATTATTGCCCTATGCCTATTTATCCCTGTTTTCCCAATAGTGTCTCATATGAACAACCCCAATTAGGGTAGGGGATATACACTTATTATTCTGGATTTAACCCTGGATATCCCTGAACCCGTTACCACCCGATTGTAACAGGGGACTTATCCCTGTTCACAAATGTGCCTCTAATCCAGCAGTGTGGTGGTTAACTGCTGATAGGCAATTAACTAACACCACCTGCCTGATTAGATGACTTAGAAAAGCCTGTCTTTTGAGACAGGAAGTGAGACTCTTTTGCTCACACCTGAGCTGAACTTGGAGACAGAGCAGAGATTCCTTAGTCCACAACTGGGCTGAACCAAGGAAGGGCAGATGTCTTGAGCGACAAGCTGACCACAAGACAAAGAGGACAAGATTCTAACCTGGAGCCTGACATTTTCTGTGCACACAAGGGTGCGGTTCCAGGAGAGCAGAGAAGCTTCCCCTACAGCAGCCCAGCTAACAGATAAGACTTTTTCGTATAAGACTATTATCTATGTATGTGTATTGATAAATGTCTCCATGATTTCGGGATGGTAAATAGCTTAGCTAACCAACCCAGTCAGAGAGGGCTGAGCTACATGTATAGATAGTCTCCAAAGCAGAGGTAGGGGTTTTTGGTTGGCTCACTATATCGCTTATGTTGATTTTTTGCTGTTTAAAGCGACAGGCACAATAAAGCCTTGTTATAATTTCACCTTACAACAGTCTCCATTGTGTACCTCTGCACATGTCCTCCTACACCGATATACAAGTTTTAAGTGTTTTTATTATAGTTTTGAGTATGTGTTACTGCGTCGTATTTTGTTTAACATTAAAGTATTTATTATTTTCTGCCTATGGGCAGTTTTAGTAGTAATTGTCCTCCCACAGTGCTGGGAGCGGTTACTTAACGGTACCCTTTAGAGCCTATTTCACCGTATTTTGGTTGGGTATTTGAACCCTAACTACTTTCAGTCTTGCTGTGCAGTAAACTGGGATCTTTTGTAGGAGAACCTCTGTCTCCTTATATGTCTTTGTCTGTCATCCTTATCCCTTTTGCACCGACTGTAAGTATAATATTTACTATTTTTTCTGGTATTGTGGTGAGCGGTATCTCACAAATTATACATATATAACTTTATGATTCGCCACCCGTTAACATGTCTAAAGTGAAGTATGTCCTTGTATGGCGAGCCTTATAAATGTATGTGAATAAAACTCTTTCTGTATTATAAAAGTTCCTTATTCCATCTGCATATCCATGTCCAGCCTGCACCCACCCAGCACCCTGAGCAGGTATGAGAGACTGAGCCCAGCCTGCAGCGACCCAGCACCCTGACCAGGTATGAGAGACTGAGCCCAGCCTGCACTGACCCAGCACCCTGAGCAGGTATGAGAGACTGAGCCCAGCCTGCACTGACCCAGCACCCTGAGCAGGTCTGAGAGACTGAGCCCAGCCTGCACCGACCCAGCACCCTGAGCAGGTATGAGAGACTGAGCCCAGCCTGCACTGACCCAGCACCATGAGCAGGTGTGAGAGACTGAGCCCAGCCTGCACCGACCCAGCACCCTGAGCAGGTATGAGAGACTGAGCACTGACTGCACCGACCCAGCACCCTGAGCAGGTATGAGAGACTGAGCACTGCCTGCACCGACCCAGCACCCTGACCAGGTATGAGAGACTGAGCCCAGCCTGCACCGATCCAGCACCCTGAGCAGGTATGAGAGACTGAGCCCAGCCTGCACTGACCCAGCACCCTGAGCAGGTATGAGAGACTGAGCCCAGCCTGCACTGACCCAGCACCCTGAGCAGGTGTGAGAGACTGAGCCCAGCCTGCACCGACCCAGCACCCTGAGCAGGTCTGAGAGACTGAGCCCAGCCTGCACCGACCCAGCACCCTGAGCAGGTGTGTAACATCCAGAGACACAGACCGTGTAACATCCAGAGACACAGACAGTGTAACATCCAGAGACACAGAC
>WSYH01016608.1:0-12875 GCA_036426205.1 Ascaphus truei
GGGGGGGGGGTGATGCTGTGGGGGGGCCCGGCGGCAGGCACCTGTCCCACGAGGATGCTCCCACACGCGCCGGGCCTCCCTCTCATGCCGGCACGCCGGAAGCTTAGGCCAGCTGCTGACTTCCGGCGCTGCCGATAGGGAGACCCGGCACATTTTTTAGTTTTTTTTTTTTTTAGTTTAACTGGCACCCGGCCGGGCCCCCCTGACTCACGGGCCCGGGACGCCAGTATCCTTTGTCCCCCCCCCTTGGCGGCCCTGCTTAGTGCAGGGGTCTGGAGCATCTGGTGGCGCTGGTGGAGCTGTGGTCTGTGTGTGCAGCATTGGTCAGAGATGTTTGTAGTAATGGAACGTGGGGGTGAGTTACATCATCATGGGGACCTCCTGCAAACTATGCAGGCACCCCTGCAAAGGAGACAAGCAACCCTCCTGTATTTGGAGGATAGCTGCCTGGGGAGCTAAGCTGTGGCACCCTCCAGAGGTACGTTTAGGGCATCCAGCTTCGGCAGGTGGCGATCCTCACTACACCAGAAAGTAGCCAGGCGGCTACCAACTACTTTGGACTGTGTAGCCAGGAGGCTACCGGACCATGTGTTCCCTATGTGTCCGGTCAAGAACGTAGTTTGTGCTGGGGCATCCATGGACGGTGGATAGAGACCCCCACACCAACCCAGGAGGCTACCATCTATTGTGGGTAAAGAAGCCCGGACGCTATTAGCGACTTCCCCATTGAACTTCTGGGAAGTTACTCAAGGACTGGAGGTAGGTTAAGTTGACTATTCAGGCTCGACTGGAGCCCTCACAAGGACTGTGATTACACTCTTTTGTGAGTATTTTTCCCCATGCCATTCCCGTAAATTTTATATCTGTCCTGGGTGTTGGAATCCCTTGTTGTTGTGTCACCATATAATAAACCCACAATTTATTATACTCTCTGTGCCTGGCTAGTGTAACCTGTGTCTCGGGTAGCCCTAAGCGGCTAGCATATGGCTGAGCCTACCCTAAAGGGCTCTGATGGCAGCAGATACCCAAAGTTCTGGGCACCGATTTAGGGACCTCTGGTAACGACGTGACAAGGACCTTGTACTGCAGGCCACTGGTAAGGGGTAAGTAGTAGGTTATGTGCTCTGTGTACTCACTCTCGATTTTGGCCTCTATCTCCTTTTTGTCTCGGATGAGCTGCTTGTGCTGCTGACGCGCCTGTTTGTAGAGTTCTCTCTTCTCTACCTTCTCCATCTGCAGCTCCTTGATCCTCTGCTGCAGGCTCTCCAGGGACTTGTTGGTGAAGACAAGCGCCTGAGCAAGGTCGTTGGGGACCTCCCCATTTATCATGTACTCAACCTGCATAGAACATGGAAAACATCACGGGGAAGTGCTCTGATAATAGAAATGTGATGGGGGATCCATTGTATTCATCTTTATTCCAAGATTTTGCTAGAGTTATTGTATTTATTTATAAAAATGTGTTACCAGGAAGTAAAACACTGAGAGTTACCTCTAGGTTTCAAGTATGTCCTGGGCACAGAGCTATAACAATACATGGTTACATTAAAAGAACATAGTTATACAGTCAATTCACATACATTTCATGGACAGTTAGAGTTGGAAAATTGGGTACAAGGGATAAAAGGGCTGGAGAGTTTCAGAGTGACATACAGCAATTTTAACACCAACAAACATCAGCGAACGGCGGCAAACGGCTCACACCCTTTGGCTGCCCTTCTGCTGCGCCAAAGGCTGTGCGCCTTTGGGGCGACGCAGGTGTAGACTGAAGGAGTTTAGAATGAATGCAGCTGTGATTTCAGAGTCCTTTTGTCTTCCAGATTAAGATACCCGCTTCTGATGTGTGGGGATCCTGGTAAGAGACCTGGGGACCTCAGTATTAGAGACCTCTTGTGCCCCAGGCAATGAAATCAGAATGTATGCTCATCGGGTGAGGAATTCATTGTTCCTATCCATTCTATGAACAGCACTGTATAAACTGGCCATGAGAACTACTGACCCACAACACTACCTTAGCAAAGCGTTTGAAATCCATTTCCTTATTGTTTTCAAATCTATAGAACTACAAGGTCCATTAAACACCTGCTGAGAAAAGTCAATGTCTCTGAGGTCCACATCAACTGTAGGTCAATTAGAACACAGAGTCTGTTGTACACGTGTCTGAGTTCATTTTCATTTAGAAAAGACCCCAATCACTTAGGCGCCTATTCAATATGCTGTAAAGCCATCTTCCCTGTAGTGGAGAAGATTTCAGTCCCATTCAATTTAAATGGAGCTGAACTCTTCTCCAACACTGGGAAGACGGCTTCACAGCCTACTGAATAGTGGCCTTATGGATCACTTGTTAAACGCATTGCCGTCATTAGATTAGTCCTTTGTGGGACTGTACCTAAATGATTGGAAAAACACCAATGCAAGTCTGCAAGGATAAACCAGAACAGACAATGGTATTGTGCACCTATCAGCAACTACTGCAGGGTGACACTGGACGTTGAGTGATGCTGTAATTAACCTACTGTACCTGATGCAGTTTCAGGGGCACCACAACATGCAGCTCATTCAGCTTCTGCTGCTTCTCCCTCTGGAAGGCCTCCAGCTCTGCTTCTGCTTTTTTCAGGTTCACTTCCACCACTTTCACCTGCGAGCAGAGAACAGGGGACTATTTAGAAAGGAACCATAGGGAATTAGGCCATTTAAGCTTGTGACCATTTGTGAAATGTAGCCATACATACCTTCCTTAATACTGTAAAACCCCTTTGCTGTGAGTGGGACATGCCATGTACCGCAGGCCACTCGAGTAGCAAAGTCCTGAATAGCGCTCTACTCAGTGGTCTTCTGACGCTTTCCATTTAATTTCACCCTCAACTGCAGGGCACTGGGCAGTAACGTGGGACACACTTCTCTTACACCCAATTCCAGCTCTATATGGGGCGGGTAACAGTGGCTTTCCCTGTATCTCAGCTACTAGAATTAGATTACAAGGTTGGGAACTTTCATGGGGATATACTGAGGCATCGCTCTGTGTCGTTGTATCATGGTGCTCCCGCTAGCGTCAGTGATTTGAGGAAGGAGTTATAAGAGGAGTTAGGGGAGGAGACAGTGTATGTATGTCTTTATTTATATCGCGCCATTAATGTACAGAGCGCTTCACAGCAGTTACAGTGCCTGCACCTATAACTGGTACAGTTTTCTCTTTGCGTCAAACACGTCCGCCAAGTCTGAGGTGGCATTAACCTCGGCTTCTCAGAGACCTGTGCCTAATGCAAGACCCCAGACTAAGAAGCTGTGTGTACATACTGTATTTCCCTGGGGCAAACTGCTGCAGATGAACATGTGCTCTGTGCTTTCAAACACATTGTTGATACATATTTTTTTTATGATATTTCATCTTTTATGAAGATGCATTACATGCAGTTATGTTGATCTCCTCTAGCTGTTGTGACGAGGATTATGTGACTAGGGGTGCCAGGTGTCTGGTTTTGAACCGGACAGACCGGTATTATGCCCCTCTGTGTGTGTGTCCCTCTGTGTGTGTGTGTCACTCTGTGTGTGTGTCACTCTGTGTGTGTGTGTGTGTGTGTTTCAGCAAAGTGATCTCGGGGGACGCGTCTCTCTCACAGCCCCGGGGCTCGGTCCCTCCCTTCTTCCTACCACAACCTTGTTGCTCCTTTTGATCCCTGCCCGGAGTTCCCTGGCTCCTCTTCTCCCCCTCGGTCGGGCTCACGTGTTACACATGCGCAGAGGCCTGCAGCCCGCAGGGCCATGGTGGGCTGGCCCGTGGTGTGCATGCGGCCCACCACCCCTTCTTGTGCGCACGCGTTTAGTGTCAGCGCCGTGCGGGCTAGAATGCTGTTTTTTTCGCATGTGCGAGCACGACGGGCGCACGCCCATTAGTTTGGTGACGTCCCTTGCGTTATGGTTTTTTGTTACAAGGCAAGGAATTTTTTCCCATGAAAACCCTATAGGTGCCAGCAAAGAAGTTTCACATCAAAAATGAGAGGGTAATACCGGATATGTAGATATGTATGTGTCCGGTATTCTCTCTCACCGGACGTGTGGCGGGCAGCACGAGTGCGGAGGGTGGCCGGGTGCCGGGTCCCCGCTCTTACCTCCGACAGAGAAGCAAAAGCGGCAGCGCGAGCAGCAACGGAGCCATCTCCCGCAGGCCGCAGCGTCTGGTAACCAGGGCAATGGAGCTGCGCGGCGTCATCCCCTGCCGCCCGGCAAAGGAGAAGACTGACCAATGGGAGGGCTCCACGTCATTAAGGGGCGTGTGCGCACCTCTCCCATATGCATGCTGGGAAATGTCGTTTCCTTCCAGCTTTACATGTGGGAGAGAAGAGCTCCACTGTGTGTCTCCTGCCTCCAAAGAAAGCTCTGAGTCTGCCAGGAGGACCTCCACAGGTAAGACAACAGGAGGGGATGAGGAAGGAGGCGGAGGAGGGGGGGTGGTAGGAGGAGGGGGGGTGGTGAGGAAGGAGGAGGAGGGGGTGGTGGTGGTGAGGAAGGAGAGGGAGGGGGTGGTGGTGAGGAAGGAGGAGGAGGGGGGTGGTGAGGAAGGAGGAGGTGAGAGGATGAGGGGGATGAGTGGGTGAGAGGATGAAGGGGGTTGCAACAATTTTGGAAGTAGTGGGAGGAGCATTAAGATCAGTACAGCTCGCCATGTACAGTATGACTGCATGTCAGTTATTTATAAATTATCTGATCCTTATGTCATTTTTTTTTTAAATTTCACTCCAAGTTTGCACCATTTCATATTCTATTTGGTAACGAATGCTGGAAGGGCACTCAATCTCCAAACCCCTCCCCAGATTTCTTTTACAAAATAGAATATGAAATTGTGCAAATTGGTGCAAACTTGGAGAGAAATTTAGAAGAGAATTACGTAACGGTCTGATCATTTATAAATGACACACCTCCCCGCCGACTTTTCCAGCGCGCTGCGTTTTTCACCATTGTGTCCGGTATTATTTTTGGAGATGCCACCTGCCAACCCTAATTATGTCACTGTACCTTCTTGGCTACGCCATCGTACTCCTTTTTCAAGTTGTCCACAATCTTCTTCTCTTCGGTCAAAGCCTCTTCGATATCCAAGCGTCTCTCCCGCAGCTGGAGAATGTTGTCAAACAGGGCAGGGTCGCAGTCTGAGGAGGACCGGGAGGGATTATCAGGGCAGAGATTTCTCATTTCCAAGGGGAAAATTATATATTTTGGGGGATTCTGGATGACAAAGAAATGTCTCCTAACCTTTAGAGCAGGGGGGCTCAAGCCCTCTCCTCCCCCTCAACAGGTCAGGTTTTCAGGATATCCCAGCTTCAGCACAGGTGGCTCAATCAGTCCCAGCTTGAGCACAGGTGGCTCAATCAGTCCCTGCTTCAGCACAGCTGGCTCAATCAGAGGCTCAATCATAGACTGAGCCAGCTGTGATGAAGCTGGAATATCCTGAAAACTTGACCTGTTGGGGGGGCTTGATAACTGGAGTTGACACCCCTGGTTTAGAGTGCCCGTATGAGGCCTGGAGGCCTTTGCGATGTCCATGGCCTCACCTCATATTTATTAAGCCGTGTTTTTTTTCACATCGCACCTTCCGGCCCCAGAAGACACTTTATGGCCCATACGCTCGAACGGGCCATAAGATAGCTTCCAGCGCCAGAAGGGGTCTTGTTCAATAGCACCCTTCATAGAGTAAATACAGGTCTTCATCCCTGTTATGCTCTTTTCTAAGGTAGGTTGTGTCCCTAGATCTCAGGAAGCTGGTAAGGAGAGAGGAACGGAAGAGCAAGAATTCCTTATCTGTTCTCAAAGTTATGGAGTCGGGTGACACTATCTGATTGCCACACTACGAAACCCACGCCAATGGTCCAGGAAAGTAAGTCAAATGTAAAATGGCAAGACAACCGAGGCTGCCCCAACAAGCTCCAAGGGCTCGTAAAACGTTGGTGTTATTAAGAAATAGGATTGCAGTGATATTTTTTTAGAATAACCACCATATTCACGAATAATTATTTATTCATAAATATGTTGTGATATCCATCTCATTTGCATACGCAGAAAGTGCATTAACTCTGTGTACAAAAAGCGCAAGCTAAGCAAATAAGCGTTAACTCATTGAAATCAGTGCTGTGGCGCGTTCTTTATTGTAGGGTTATGGAATAAGATTTCATACATAACCCTTTGGCACAAAATAATCTAACCAACCTGAAGCCTGAGGCTATCAATGGAAAATGGAATGGCGGTGCACAGCCCGAGAAACCATCACACCTGGACTGACAGTGCCATTTGCAAAAAAAACTTTAATGACCCATGGACAGGGGAAGAGAAACATTCCAACGCGCTTCGCACCTGCAGCGGTGCTTTGAGTTTAGATGCACTCTTATGGAGTTTCTCCAACTTTTTTGCTTGAGGCTATCAATGGATTGTAAAGGAATGTCTTCAGGTACGTGACCATGACTATCTGGCCACTTGGACTGCTAAGGGGTCAATATATGAATATGTTCCCCATATGTATTTTTTTAACCTATTCTAGGTTGGCTAGTCTTCTCTTGCCTATTATATACAAAGACACGAAAAGCCAAACACCAGCCTAGGGTAGAAGATAAAAAACGTGATATAATTTGGCCGTAGCCCAATATCTCCAGGTATCGGAGTTTAGAGAATGGCGTGTAAATGCGTAATTTGGCGTTAACTCATTTGCATACTCCACTTTAACAATATCTCTGCGGTAAAAATTCCCTTATCACTGCTTCACCTCTGGCATATATCAATATGAATATATCAATAAATAAAATGGTGTTAAACACTTAACTCCTAATTACCCCAAAGGGGTAAATAAAATCAAGATTAACATGCCAAAATAATGCGCCATTTTGGGGTGGTAGCTGATACAGGTAGAAAGACAGAGCACTGTAAGTACTCAGAGCAGTGAAACTTACTATCGGGGCAAACAGAGTCATCGAGAACACCGTCCTCAGACCCAGACTCATCGTCATCACTCTCCCACCCGGTCTCCTCATCTGACTCTTCATCACTCTCCTCCTCTTCCTCTGTAATTGAAATAAACTTTCTTTACATGTAGGAAAACTTGTCATTCTCCATGTGCACACGGTGAGTGAGAACAGGTTACCTACATGTCATGTATGTCAATTCCTGTGCGTGATAGGGTTTGTGGGGTGGTATATGTGTGAACTGAGTTTTTGTCTAATGATCCTGACAAATAGGTGTATATCATGATGCATGTATGTATATTACATAAATACATGATATACATAGTGAATATATACATGCCTAAGTCAACTAGTATGTAAATTTGAGTCAGCTTGTGTGTCATTGTGTATATGTAGGTTTGTGTGTCAGAGTGCATATATGTTTGAGTTGGGGTGTATAATTGGGTTAGGAAAGTTTGTGCACTGTGTATGATACAAGTATGGTGTGTTGGTAAGTCAAAATATCTATTAACTACTGTATGAATCCTGCTGGGGTCATAGTGACATATATGTATGTATGTCTATTTATGTAGCGCCATTAATGTACATAGCGCTTCACAGTAGTAATACATGTGGCAATCATATAAATAACAAATAATACAAATAACAGATCATGGGAATAAGTGCTTCAGACATAAATGTAACATTGTAGAAGAGGTGTCCCTGCTCTGAAGAGCTTGCAATCTAATTGGTAGGTAGGAAGAATGTACAGAGACAGGAGGAGGGAGTTCTGTTAAGTGTGTCTGCAGGGGTCAAGGTTAGTGTATCATGTGTATAGTATTAGTCACAGTGCTATTCATATGCTTCTTTAAGCAAGTGTGTCTTAAGGTGGGTCTTAAAGGTGGATAGAGAGGGTGCTAGTCGGGTACTGAGGGGAAGGGAATTCCAGAGGTGTGGGGCAAACAGTGAGAAAGGTTTAAGGTGGGAGAGGGCTTTGGATACAAAGGGGGTAGAGAGAAGACATAATGGAGCAGAACGCAAGAGTTGGAATGGTTCATAGCGAGAATGAGTTGGGTTGTGTGTTCACTGTCTATCTATGAGTCGGTGTATGTGTATTATATGTGCGTGTACAGTATGTGTAGTAGCTGGCATGTGGAGAATTCATGGTGGATGAGATAGATCAGTGTACACACCTTTGTCCCCATGCACCTCCTTCTTTTTGGTACGCTTGATCTTCTTCTTAAAGACTTTGGTGAGGAATGTGGCAAATTTGTTGTTCTCTCCCAGGGATGTCTGGAAGGTAGAGTACAGAGCCTTCTCCTTCTCGTTCAGTTTGGTTATCTCCCGCTTCTTGGTCTCCTGCTGCTGCAAGTAATCCTGTGACTTCCACTACAAAGGGAGACAACACACCAATGTTAAAACCTGGCTGCCAAGCACCAGCAGATGGTTTCTTGGTTGCGGAGAAAGGTTAGCTGGCCACCTGCATCTCTTCCTTCTCAGTGATGCGGTCGCCGACTTCCTCCTGCAGGATGTCCTCCAGCTTCTCAAAGTTCTTGAGGAGCAGCAGTTCCTCGAAAAGCGTGATGTGCTGTAGGTCTCCCATCTTCATGTGCACATCCAGCTTCAGCTTCTGGCGCCGCAGGATCCGAAGTTCCCCATCAAAACTAATTATCAGCTCGTTAATCTGTCAGGAAGGGACACAGGGTGAGCTGCTTGAAGCAGGGGCTTCTCTCTTCTCAGTATATTTTATTGTTATTTTATCTTACACACTCATTGTCCTGCACAAGCAGAGTTTGTTAGAACCTTCTAAATAAAAGAAAACGAATAGACAAAACAGGCTGTTTACCCAGGGCCGGTATAAGGGTATTCGGCACCCTAGGCAAACCTTCAGCCTTTTTTCTAATGTTATTACAGCCCCATTCTCTTACCCCCTCCTCGTCCTCTCTCGTCTCACCTCTAACCCCTCCTACGCAATCACGCCCCATCCCTCCTCAATCACCCCCCTCCTCCTCTCACCCCCACATCGTCTCCTCACCCGCTCTTCCCCCTCTCAACCCCCCTTCCTTCTCCTCTTCTTCTCTCACCCCTTCCTTCCCCTCTTCTTCTCTCACCCCCCTTCTTCTACTCTTATTCGCTCACACTCCTTCTCCTCTCTCACCACTCCTCCTGCTCTTCCTCTCTCACCCCCTCCTTCCCCTCCGCTCACCTACCTGGCTTCTGTGGTCTAAGGTGGAGCAGGGCAGCAGAGGAGGAGGACGGCGCGCGGCAGCGGGAGAAGAGGACAGAGGAGGACATCAGACGGCGGCGGGAGAAGAGGACTGAGGACCATGGGAGCGGAGCAGGATGGCAAAAGAGGACGGCTGGGGAGGAGCAGCTCTGTAGTAGGGACAGACACCGGAAGTCAGTGAAGACTTCCAGGTGAGACCGCTGGGGCAGGCTCCTCCCCAGCCGTTCTCCTGTGCCACCCTGCTCCACTCCCATGGTCCTCAGTCTTCATCTCCAGCTGCCGCCTGTCGTCCTACTCCACTGCCGCCCTGCTACACTCCTGCCGCCCTCCTCCTCTTCTCCCGCTGTCCTCCATCTCTGCTGCTGCCGCCCCCAGCAGCCGCCTAAATCGCCTAGTGGTAGCACCGGCCCTGTATGTAACAAACTTCAAAACATACGTTTTGGCATCATGGGGACGATAAGAATCATTTGAAGCATGCATAAAAACTAAATCAAACGCGTTTCGGAGAGCTACTTCATCAGGGAAACGCTACGAAACTTTAAGCATTTTGTAGCAGAAAGCTACTTCATCAGGGATGAAGTAGCTCTCCGCTACGAAACGCGTTGGATTTAGTTTGTGCATAATTGACCTCTTAATGTAGCCTTCAAATATTCTTTCACGACACTAAGGTTATATGTGTTACTTCTATTGCTATTTTGCAACTTTGTTCATTGTGGACCACCCTCTCCTCCTGTCTCCCTGTTGGATGTGACGACACACGTGAGCGCTCTGGTGCTCCACTGGCACGCCCTGTACACAGAGGTGACTATGTACCTGTGCTTGCTGGCTGGGGCTGAGTGAGAGGTCTGGACTCTTCTTTCTAACTTGGACTGTTGCTATTCTGCATCTGAGCTAGTATCGATCCGGGCAGCTGTCCGTTTACCCATTTAACTACGGTGACAATCTCCCTGCCCGGTGCTCCTGCCGAACTTGGGCTTTGTATTATCGGGAGAGGCTGCTCTGTTGTAATTTGGGACTTCTTGCGCCAGACTGCGCGCTGCATCTTTAGTGGTCTCGAGTCTGCCTACAATCATCCATATGAGGCTGGACGCTGAAGTGAAGACATACCCCGATGTCCAGGCTCATGGTTTTTATACCTCAATGCTTTTAAACTGCTGTCTTTTTTGTACGTGGTCATTACCACCCCCCTTCCCTTTTGTTACCATTAAATATTTTCAATGCTGCACTATGAGGGTTTTGCGTTTTTCTTTTTCTCGTCTCTCTGTGTACCAGATCCATAAAGCTTTAAGTGACCTAAAGTAACATTAACCTTACTTAACATCGTTAAGCTACTCTCTCACATGAACAGCCTTTAATGCAGGGGTGCGCAAACGTTCTGCGCTGCACCCCCTGCCTGTCAGCCCCTGTGCTCGCGCCCCCCCCCCCCCCCATACCCAAGATTCAGCGTCAAATGACACGTGGGGTCATATGACATTACATCCCGTGACCCTGCGACGTCATTTGACATGCGTTGCCAGCGGTCATTTGACGCCACGTTGCTGAAGACAAGGTTGGCGACACTGCAGAGGCCTCACGAGATCCCCCGGCATTTCATTTAAATTCCGTGTGGGAGAGCGCGGGGCCTCTGCAACTCCCGCGCCCCCCAGAAAAATCGCCCGTCCCCCCACTTTTCGCACCCCTGCTTTAATGGATATGTAACACTCAGGGTCTCTTTTGCATCTCATTATCACTAACGTCTGTTGTTATTGTGAATGCAATGCTGTTTTGGGGAGAAAACATGACTTAACGTTATGTTTGTGTTCTTTGAACGTACATTTTAAGGGGTAACGTGACATTAATTTAGGTTAACATACCGTCAAGTCACTTAAAGTCGCTCTGTGGATCTGGGGCACACACGTTATTGGTGGATAACACAACGTAGCACTACAATAACGTAACATAAGCCTATGTTAATGAGTTATACAATGGCCCTAGTTTTTGCACAGAATTAGCTTTGCAGGTA
This sequence comes from Ascaphus truei, assembly GCA_036426205.1. Classification (NCBI taxonomy): domain Eukaryota; kingdom Metazoa; phylum Chordata; class Amphibia; order Anura; family Ascaphidae; genus Ascaphus; species Ascaphus truei. Next base: position 11,153 of record WSYH01016608.1, read on the forward strand.
CGTGTTACCCTCAAGGAACAGAATGGCCATTACTATTTTAGATACCATCCCATTTCGAGCCCTAAGTTAACAGCTTTGTTGATCTGGGGCTGTGTTTGCAAATCTCTCAGGTTCTCTCTTCACATCTCTTGATACTTTGGGCGATCCCATATTCCTATCTCTAAGGTTTGTTTCACAGACGCAGCACAGCTCGTCCTTTCCCTCTGGTCCTGAACTTATCCCTTCCTTCTCCTATCTCAATGTAGGCACTTTCTTCTCCTTGTCCTCTCCCTGCATCTCCTTTCCTTCTCTTCTTCTCCCCTAGTCTCTCCCAATCCCACTCCCTCTCACCTTCTTTATGAGGCTCTCCTGCATGTATATGTTGTTGATTTCATCTATCTTTGTGATCTCCTTTTCCAGCTCTGACATCTCTGTTTCCTCTTTTTGGGGAGGCCAGTAACTCTTGGAAGACCCTGCTTGAATAGACCTGGAACTTGAAGATGTTGCAGACGGCGTCTCACTTTGCGTCACAACAGCTTGTTGCCCCGCTCCAAACCCCCCAAATCCACCAAATCCCGCCAACTCCCTCTCCTTAGATTCATCTGACTCAGTGACCTTTTTCTCCTGCTCCAGTTTGAATTTCATAAGTGTGTCGCTGTTGTACTGAAACCTTTTCTCTGGGGTCTCATTCGGGTGCATACATGGCACTGGTGGAATGGGGAGGTGTCTGAAGGAATCTAACATGGACTGAATAACTTCTACTTCAAGAACTAAGCGCTGGATCTCTTCTATGGTGGCCACCTTTAGGTCTCTCAGTGACAGGATCCAGCGGTTCATGGCAGATTTCTGCTCGTGGATCTGTAAAGAGAAAGGAATGGCAACACTACCTACAATCAATGATGAAATAATAATAGCAATGAGGCATCGGTGAAACCCCCTCACTGCCCCATCAACCGATAACAAATCTAGATTGAACACATCTTCAAAAAATTCACCAGAATCAGACTCTGCTCTTCACCATTTCCTGGTAACTTTGACTCCTAAATCATGTTCTGCAATAAATTACTATGACAACAAGGGGGTTTAAACATACTTATTACACGTTATATTTATACAGTATATAGTTTGTATACTTGGTAGGGGGAAAGCATCAGGGAAATGTTGCAGAAAAACTGGAGAAAACAGAGACATCTCCGTCTCGCACATGTTTACGTTAATGTATTAAGCTGCTGTATGGCGACTTTACTTCGTTTGCACCAATTTACAGAGTATCAAAAAGATGAATGACGTAAGATACATCTTAAAATGGCATGCATCGTTTTCTGCTGTGCACCATGTTTACGTTCTCTTTGCTCACGCTGCTTCATACCGTATGTGGGAAGATGTGGGGGTTATGTATCATGGCAAAAGTGAAGAACATCAGGGGCAAAATACACAAACTGATTTTTTTTTAATTACATCTGGTCACGAATGGCCCACTTTGCTGTAACATAAACACCCTGATTACAATCTTCTTACATGTGACCCAACTGAAATAAAAAAGTGGATCATTATGCCAAAGCCCACTTTTCCCCACTGTGCTGTGATAATAACACCAGGTTGGTGCCTCCCCCTCTCTGTGCTGTGATAATAACACCAGGTTGGTGCCTCTCCCTCTCTGTGCTGTGATAATAACACCAGGCTGGTGCCTCTCCCTCTCTGTGCTGTGATAATAACACCAGGCTGGTGCCTCTCCCTCTCTGTG
>WSYH01016609.1:0-12874 GCA_036426205.1 Ascaphus truei
GTTGAAGTAGTCTTTGGTGAAATCCCTCTGGCTAAGGGCTCACGCAGAAGTGTGCTTCTCTCTCTCCCTCTCTCTCTCTGCCAGCTACTGCCAGTCACATGATCCTTATCTACCTTGCTGGCTCTCAGGTGTCAGCTAAAGAGTTCTGATTTCCTAACTTCCACCTGAGTTAACCCTTATGAGTGCTGGATGAAGCACTCAGACATATGTCTCCCAGGCGTAACTGATAGGAGTTGACTTCACTCTGTCACACTCGTCTGCTAAAACTCTGACTCAGGACCTCATTCTCTCCTGTCTCGATTACTGCAACCTCCTGCTGTCCGGCCTCCCTGCCTCTCACCTGTCTCCCTTACAATCTATACTAAACGCTGCTGCCAGAATCACTCTACTCTTTCATAAATCTGTCTCCGCATCTCCCCTCCTGAAATCCTTCCCCTGGCTTCCGATCAAATACCGCATCTCACACTCAATTCTCCTCCTGACTTTTAAAGCTTTACACTCCTCTGCCCCTCCTTACATCTCAGCCCTAATTTCTCGCTATGCACCATCCCGACTCTTGCAGTCTTCTCAAGGATGTCTTCTTTCTACCCCCTTTGTATCTAAAGCTCTCTCCCGCCTTAAACCTTTCTCACTGACTGCCCCACAGCTCTGGAATGCCCTTCCCCTCAATACCCGATTAGCACCCTCTCTATCCACCTTTAACACCCACCTTAAGACACACTTGCTTAAAGAAGCAGATGAATAGCACTGGAGAATCCTGGACACATGATACATAAAGCTTGGCCCCCTGCAGACGCACTTACTAGAATTCCCTCCTACTGTCTCTATACGTTCTCCTACCTACCAATTAGATTGTAACCTCCTCGGAGCAAGGACTCCTCTTCTTTTTTGTTTCAAATTTTTTTATTAGGCATTAGAACATTTCACAAAATTACAGGTGCATAAAATATTTTGGCCTAATACGAGTTTTTCACATTTTAATTGGTGTTGGGGAAAAGCCTCAACGTCTCCCTGACCCTTCGGGGTCTGTAGGGGTGGAGTGAGTGTAGAAACAGAAAAGGGAAAGAGGGGGTAGAGAGGGTGGGGGGGGCATTGCCCCCCTTCTCCTCGGCTTCCACGACTAGGGCCCTTGTTCTATCTTGATTCCTTTTCTATTGTTATGAGGTGTTTCAGCGCTGGAGTGCCATTTGGGTCAACCATGAGTCCCATGTCTTATAGAAAGAGGCAGTGGACCTTTTCAAAAAGGCTGACAGTCTCTCCATTTCCATCACCTCTTGCACCCTTTTTTTTACTGTTTGTTTAGAGGGGGGAGACACCTTCTTCCAGGCGGCTGCCACCACACACCTAGCCGCTGTGAGAATGAAGGAGATTAATTTGCCTGTTGGTCGGTCCAGTGTTTCTAGGGGCCTGGCCAACAGGTAGGTCAGCGGGTCAATGGGTATTGTGAGGTCTGTGACCTCTTTTATTAATTTTTGTATAGTTTCCCAGTATTTCTGGATTTCCAGACATGTCCACCAGATATGGGTCATGTCCCGCTTTTGACCGCAGCCTCTCCAACATAGATCGGAAGCCAGGGGGTAGATTTGATTTATTCTAACTGGGGTTAGATACCAGCGAAACAGTATTTTATATATGTTTTCTTTGATTGTGGTACATATGGAAGTTCCTGAGGCTGTTTCCCAAATACTTTCCCAATCCTTTTGGTCTATAACTATATGCAATTCTGCTGCCCAATGCAGCATGTATTCGTGGGTGGGGGCTTTTATTGCCCTCTCTAGTTCTGCACAAATTTGCGTTATGAGACCTTTCTGGTGGCCTGTTCTCTACAGAGCCGCTCAAAACCAGTGAGAGGTGGAAATTCCAACGTTGGGGATAATGTTTAAATAAAGTGCCGCATTTGTAGGTATTTGAAGACGTTCAACCCTACTATTTCATATTTGGTTTGTAGACTTTGGAAACTCAGGAACTGCCCACAACTCAGGAGGTCGGCAACTACCTTGATGTTTTTTGTTTTAAATTGATCAAATTTACTGGGCTCACATCCAGGAGGGAATTTTGGATTTTTATAAATTGGTGTAAGTTGAGACTGAGGTACTGTGAGCTTAAACTTAATTTTGCATTTCATCCAGGTCTCCCATGTGTGTCTCATTGGGCCTAATTTGAATTTGTTATTCTGCATGTCCTCCCTGCTCAGGGACCAAAGGCAAGCCGGCAGCGAAGGCGTCCCGGCATAGTACGCTTCTATATCTAGCCAGCAGTATTGATTTGGGTTAGCGTTCCAGACTACTACCTGTCGCAATTGGGAGGCCTGGTAATATCTTGTGATGTCTGGGACTCCAAGTCCTCCTCTCCCCCTTGAGGCCAAAAGAACTGTTCTGGCGACTCTGAGTTTTTTACCCTGCCAAATAAATTGGAAGATTCATTTTTGGATGTTTTTCAGTTCCGAGCTAGGGATGTGGACCGGGAGAGTCTGACAGTAATATAGTAATCTAGGGAGTATATTCATTTTAACCGAGATCATTCTCCCGATCCATGATATCTGATATCCTCCCCATTTATCTAGATCTTGTTTGATTTTTCGAAACAGGGCCAGATAATTATGTTGGTATAGGGATTGGTAGGTCCTCGATATCTTAACTCCCAAATATTTGAAACAGGAGGAGCTCCAACGGTAATTAAAGTTTAGTTTGAGGAGTTTCACCTCTGGCTCTGGCAGGCTTAGATTTAGGGCTTCCGACTTATCACTATTAATTTTGTACCCTGAGATTCTTCCAAAATACCGGAGTTCTTTTTGAAGGTTGGGTAGGGAGGTTTGGGGTTTGGAGAGAGTTAAGATGACATCATCTGCGAATAGGGATATTTTATGCTGCCTGTTTCCAATTTCTATTCCTTGGATGTCTATATTAGTTCGTATTGCTGATGCCAGTGGTTCTATAGTTAGTGCAAAGAGGAGGGGGGACAGGGGGCATCCCTGCCGAGTTCCATTCGTGATCTCGAATCTCTGGTTACTGCCCCCTGGCAATTTTATCGTTGCTGACGGGTTTTGGTATAGTCTACGGACCCCCTCTAGATATGCGTCTTTGAAGCCAAATTTGCGCATAGTGTGGTCCAGGAATAGCCAATCTATTCTATCGAACGCCTTCTCTGCATCTAGGCTCAAAAGTAGTGCTTTGGTTCCTGTGAGGTGGACATGATCAATAATGTTGATTATCTTCCGAGTGTTGTCTGAGGCTTGCCTGCCCGCGACAAATCCTACTTGGTCAATATTGATTAATCTCGGTAAGATGGGGTTTAATCTATTTGCAAGTATTTTACTATATAATTTGAGGTCACTGTTGAGGAGGGAGATTGGACGATAGCTTCCACATTGCATCGGGTCTCTGCCTTCCTTGTGTATAATAGCTAGGTTGGCAAGGGACATTGATGGAGGATTTGGTTCCCTTCCATAAAACTATTGAATGTTTTTAATAGATGCGTGGATAGTGTGGGCAAGAATCTCTTATAATAGACATTGGTGAAACCGTCAGGGCCAGGAGACTTAGTAATTTTTAGTGATTTGACCGCCTCTTCCAGTTCCTCTTTTGAAATCTCAGCATTGAGGACTATGTTTTCTTCCTCCGTTAACACGGGAAGTTTACATTTGTCTAAGTATTGCGTTATTAGTTCAGTTGCTATCGATTCAGGTCGGCCGTTTTTAGATCTCAGGTTGTAGAGTTCAGTATAGTATTTTGTAAATTCTGCTGCAATTTTGCTGTCACTATATTGTATCTCACCAGACCTACTCTTGATCGCCGTTATTTGGGATCTTTTTTGTACCCCTCTCAGTTTACTGGCCAAAAGTCTGTCAGCCTTGTTACCCTTGTCATAATATTGTTGGTTGGTCCATTTGAGGGCCTTCTCAACATCCTCCAGCTGGATTTGTCTAAGATTTGTTCTGGCTGTCAGCAATGTTTTGTATATTTTTTTTGAGGGGTTAGCTTTGTGGGCTTGTTCTATTGTTTTGATGTTGTCTGTGAGCTCCTTGATTAGCTTTTGGCGGGCTTTTTTCCTGTGGGACGCAATGGAAATAAATTTCCCTCTAATGGCTGCCTTATGGGCTTCCCATAAGATTGCTGGGGAGGAAACTGATCCTGTGTTGAAAAAGAAATAGTACTTAAGTGAGGCTCTAATCTCCCTTTCTATCTCAGGATGGTTTAGTAATGAATCATTTAGTCTCCAAGAGTAGTTTGTTGTTTTTTCGAAGGGGACTGACAGGGTCAGGGTGATCGGGGCGTGGTCGGACCAAGTAATTGGGCCAATGTCTGAGTCAATGGCTGCCACCATCACATTTTTGGTGGTCAGGAAGTGGTCTATTGGAGAGTAGGTCTGGTGAGGTGCTGAGTAAAAGGTGTAGTCTCTCTGACCCTGATGCTGGGATCTCCAAACATCTACCAGTGAGAACTCACTCAAGATTCCCCCTAAACCTTTTCCCTTTGATCTGGGAGTGGGTTGTACGGGGAGGGCCCGTTGCGGTCGGTCTGTCCTCGGTGGGGTTTAAGACCATGTTTAGGTCCCCTCCCACTATCATCGATGACAGATATCCCGGGTCAATGCCCTCGAGAACAGTTTGTAAGAATTCCGTTTGATTCTCGTTAGGGGTGTACACATTGATCAGAGCAATTGCCGAGCCCACTAGGGAGCCATATACCACTAGGAATCTACCCTCTGGGTCCATTGTTGTTTTGATATGATTGAATGGTGTGCCTTGTCTGATTAGGATAGCCACTCCCCTTTTTTTACTACTAAATGATGCATAAAAGCACAATGGGAACACTTTTTTGAATAAATTTGGGGGGTCTTGTGATGTGAAGTGGGTCTCCTGTAGGAATATGATGTCTCCCCCTGATTTTTTCATATCCTGGAGGGCTAACCTCCTTTTCCTATTATTTTGTAGTACTTTGACATTTAGTGAGCGGACCTTAATTGGGGCTGGGGATGTCATTGTGGTTTATAATGATTCGGTGTCTCGGAACCCCTCCTTTCCCACTAGGAGGGATTTTGCTTTTATTTCCTGGGGTCTTGCTGTGTCTCAGCATGTATGTTCTTTGGGGGGTGAGTGTGGCGTGCCAAGGAGGGGGGGTGGGAGGGAGGGGGGGGATGAAGATCTGCTGGGACAGAGTCAGCAGATAGAGAATAGATAGGATTAGGTGGTGAGAGAGGGGTGGGTGAGGGGGGGAGGGGGGAAGAGGGAGGTTGGGGGGGGGAAGGGAGGGGGGGGGGGGGGGGGATGGGAGAGGGGGACTCCTCTTCTTTAATGTCACTCTTATGTCTGAAGCACTTATTCCCATGACCTGTTATTTATATTATTTGTTACTTATATGATTACAACATGTATTACTACTGTGAAGTGCTATATATATTTATGGCGCTATATAAATAAAAATGTCAAACTAAAAGACCATTTACTTATTAGATATTTATCCATATATATTTAGGCACTGTACCGTGTATGAGTCTCACTAGATGTGCTAAAAACTGAGCTTTGTCTGTGTTTTATGTTATGTCTCTGGTTTTAAAGCTATATAAATAAAGACATACAATACAATACAATACCAGGCGTGCGTCCACTTAAAAAAGTCAGTATGACAATATGGTTTGTGTGGCGCAGGCAAAAAAGTGTAATCCCTGGCTGATGGATATACTGTAGTGTTCTCCACACATAAATGAGTTGTAGATCTTTCATAGAACTTCCTAAGAGCATTAACTTGAAAAAGACGGGTCCCTTGTCAGGAATCTGTCTGCCACCGGATCTATTGAGACTGCTATTCAGGACTGTATTGAAATTGCCACAAACAATTAGGAGACCCTTCCTGATATTTCTCAGAAGGTTCTCATGCATTTTTTTAATATATTCGTAGTAATGTTGGTAGTGGTGTATTGAGCATCATTTTCACTTTTTTTCTAGTTTTGCTGTGTATGTAGCAACATGAAACCAGCGTTATCTTTTGTATATTGATGTTGTAGATTCCTGTGATTGAATTATTCCATATGAGTGTCGTGTTCCTGTGCAGACATATTTGAAACGTTTATGGCGATAATGAGACACTGTCTGAATTGAATATAAATATAATTGTCTATATGTATTTGATTGAATTAGTGATAATGTTGGCATTCACAACGTTTAGTGATTCATTTTTCTTTGGGAGCTGTGGGTTATATTTCTTTACATTGAATTATCTTTATCAGGGGAGATTCTACAACCCACATACTCTGTACTAAGTATTTTCTTATGAGACCTACAGTATTAGAGTTTTGTGTGGTGTCTCATCCTGAATTTAATCATAATTCCCTGTATTCTAATGTATTTTTGTAAAGCGCTGCCCCATTGTTGGCACTATATAAATAAAAAAAAATAAACACATACATAGTCTTTGGATCATTGCCAATGAGGACAAACTCTTTTAAATGTTGATCTTGATTACATAAATATAACAGATTTAAAATTGTGGAATATTAGCTACATTTTACAATTTAAGTAAATGTTAAGGGTTCCATAATAAACCCCAAAAACTTTAAGTAGCAACACATTTGAAAGCATTATTAATTAAACACCATGCAACAATTTTGTCATTTATTATAGGGTCTACGTGAATAACATCCATGCATTTAGCATCTCTATAATTAAATATACTAATGATTTTGTACATTGTAATTAATAATTTTACCATCGAAAAAAGCAATAATAATGTTTTATATAGTTTATTAATGTCCCATCCTTTGGGGTACACTTCTCAAATCATACTCACAATTATAGTAACTACCCTGTGCAATCTAATGGGATATACAATAATGCAATATAATTTCATGTTACACAAGCAATACAAATATATCTTGTCATGTCATATAGAATATTTGATATACATTTGCGATCTACATGATGAAGGAATTATTTGCCTTGGCCACAACCAAATCGCCACTTGCTCTCCACCACCAGGACTACTCAACGCATGATAACCTAGCCACAGGTCACCTCTTCACCTTCATTGCCGCCTTTTGCCATCTTTAAATGTTCTCAATGCCACCCGGATCTCCCTAGCTGAAAGGCGCTGCAACTTTGGGAAATTAAAAATTTGTCCTGGCTGTGGATAGCCGTGCTGAGTGTCCTGCCGGAGCGATATGTCCTGAGCAATGCGGCTGGGTAGATCCGGGAGGCACTGAGGACATTTAAAGATGGCAGAAGGCAGCGTGGTGACCTGCGGCAAGTTGTCATGCGGTGAGTAGTCTTGGTGTTGTATAGTGCCAGTGGTGATTTGGTTGCAGTAAAATGTCCTAGACCAGAGGAAAGGGACCTGGAAGTCATTATTTCAGCTAACTTAAAAGTAGTCAAGCAATCTAGCAAATCAATGGGAAATCCCAGCAGGCTGCTAGTGTCACGGATGCTCACTACAACCTGGATTAGACTGCAGGGCCGAGGAGGGGATGTATATATACCGCAGCCTTGCAACCAAAGGGCCAGGTCCGGATAGCAGAGTTAGTGATGTGTAGCCGGGTCAGGGTAGGAGAGTGTAGGTGGGTCAGAGTACTTGCCATGGTCCAGGGTTGAAGAGAGCAGAATAGTCGAAGTCCGTAAGCCAAGGTCGTGGAGTGGAGAGAGCAGAATAGTCGTAGTCCGTAGGCCGTGGTCGTGGACTGGAGAGACCAAAAGTCAAATAACGTGCCGAAGTAAAGGGATTTAGAAGAGACAAGTCAGGTACAGGCAGGGGTCACAACTGAGATCAAGACAGGATCAGACACAGGCAAAACTCAGGCTGCAATGAGCATGTTGCATAGACAAGGGTCTATGCTCAGCAACAAGACAGAGGACTGGGTGGATATAAATAGGTAGAAGAACCAATGAGAGGAGGCAGGGGGGAGTGTACTAGCAATAGGTAGAGAACGGATAGGCTGTAATTACCTTGGATGCAGGTGTAGTACAGCTGAGGCTGGTCTCGTCCCTGATTCTATCCTTCCGTGCACGCGTGGAGAGCGTGCGGCGTGCGGGAGGTGCATGGTGTGTGGCGGGCACGCAATGCGTGGCAGTAATGCAGCGGGAGACTGGCGCACTGCCACGACTCCGCTCCTGGCTGCAGTGGCTGGCATGCATCCGGGAGGCTCGTCCATCCCACGGACGTGCATGCGCAGACTGGAGTCTGGTCGCCCCTCCAGATGATCGGGTAGGCGCGTTACGCGAGACCCTGACAGTTAGGTTGTATAAAGAGAGGTATTAGCAGCAGAAAGAGAAGAAGATAATGGTGCATTATCTATAGCATAAGGCCGTGATTATAGTGCCGGCGTGTACGTGCGCGTGTGACCGCATGACGTCACCCGTGAAACATGCACTGAAGACTGGAGGCATATGGAGGCGAGAGGTAGGCGTGGTGGAGGCGTGGCCATGATGTTGCATTAGCAGTTCTCCCTTATTGGCTGAGCCACTCACATGACGTGGCCGTGACGCTGCTGTCACGCGAAAAAAACAATTTAAATTGTATTTTCAACATTTGTGCGCGTGGTCGCTGTGCCCACTCGTGCTCAATATGGGTGTCCTCATTCAAGAACACACTTGTGTTTGCGGCGCGCAATGTCGTACGTGCGCGTGCCTGCACTATAATCGTGGCCTAAGACTTATCAGGAAACACTAAATTATCTTAAGATGTACATTTTAGAGGATAGATGGGAGAAGGGGGATGTGATTAAAACTTTTGATATGATTAAAAAGTGCTTGAACAAGAGGAGGCAGCCTAAAGATGGGAGGATTAATGGAATAGCCTCCCAACAGAGGTGTTACGGGCTAATACAGTAAGGGAATTCAAATATGCTTGGTATAGACATAAGGCTATTCTAAATACGAATGAAAGGCAAGGATTTGACCTGACTTTAGTAGTAGTAATAGTAGTAGTAGTAGTGACGGGTAGACAGTGGTGAATTTCCCATTAGGCCCGTTAGGCCCGGGCCTGGGGCGGCAATAATTTCCGCCCCATATGCATTTGCCGTGCTCTCGCTGGCCTATCGGACCTAATGGGAAGGCCCTTACATGTGTCGGCTGCCTCCTTGCCTCCTCCACCCTCTATCTTCTTTGGAACCGCAGCATCAAATGACGCCACGGACGTCCCAGCGTCACATGATGTCATGATGTGGTGATACCATGACAACGCCATCACGTTGATGAATGTCCGCGGCATCATTTGACGCTGGGGTTCCAAACGAGATAGCTGTGTCTCCCGCCTCCTTGCTGCCACCCTCTAAGTTCCTAGGGGCAGCAGATTTTCAATTCCACCGCTGCAGGTAGATCATACTTCCATCCAGAGCCTGAAATATAGGTTTTGTTGAACAAAACTGAACAGACTTGAGATAACTGGGAAATATGCTAATGTGAATATACAAAGTATATACAAAGGATGTACATTAGCTTATTTCCAAGTTATATTCAGTTTTGTTCACAGATATATCTCCACGTATTCTATAAAGGATCATATGAAGTGGTATATGTCACATGGTACTTTAGTAAAATAGTACTCTAGCGTCAAGTTAAATTCCTGCGTTAAGTTTAACCGACCTTTGTGGATATACAGTTGTAGCCCTCTTTCTGCCGCTCCCAAAGGGACTACGGGTAACTGCACGCACCTGTGGCTCCAGGAGATCTGACGCTCCGCTAGCTGGGAGCCTGGGGTAACACTTATTAGCGCAGCGCCTCCACTTACCCAGGATACCCGTGATGTGAGATTCCCCTGGGAAAGAAATATATACATACACATGTGTGATGCAACCAACTTTACTGTAATCGCAACAGTACCTTAGCACTTCATCATATTAATTCACACCCAGCATATATCCTAACACATAACCTATAACGCAATATAACCTTAACTCAGCTAAATGATAATGTCCTTATACGTGAGTGGCTCGGCCACGCTCTCAACGAGTATTGTCCTGTACAGTAGTGGCTCAGCCACGCTCTTATTGAGTATGTCATTGTCCCGTCACCGCGTGCCCCACACACCGTGTCCTTACACTAATAGAAAGGAGTGCTCCGTGTATTAGGCCTTTGGTCACTCACTAGTGTCCTCAAAGAGTTACGCCTAAGGCGGGATCAGCGCCTGTTGACCGGTGTTGGTGCACTTAACGTAAATACCTTCCGGTCACGGCGGTGACCGGTATTATTTCGAAAAGGATCAGCTGAATCCTTGCATGTCTTTGATGTCCGCAGTGCAGCTGTCTGGTCCCAAACAGCTCACCCGCAAACCTGCTCCGCACGCTTGTCCCTAACTGTCTACACAGTAAGGTGACTGATCGCTACCACTATGGCCGTCCCTGCAGAACAGCAACCTACTGTGGCTCATGGGTTTTTCCTAAGGGCCTGCGGGGTAAAGCTAGCCTATGCAGGTGGGACCCCCTGCACGCATACACCCTCCTCCTTTACCTTCTGGATCCCCTCTGACTAGCGTGGTCTCTCCCCCACGCTTCCCTTTCCTCCTCCCGTAATTCTAGCCTTCCGATTGGCTCCTCAAGTCAGGTGACTGCCCAGGAGCTCATGGGAGTTGTAGTTCCTCAACGGAGCCTCTCTGCCTTGAGCTGCACAGACACACAGCTATTGCATCCGCCTCTGCAACACTGTTGCAGACCTCCACATGACTCTCCTGAACAGAGTCAAAACACAAACTGAACACACACTGAACACACATATGAGTTTCCAACACATCCCTACACAGTGTTTGGGGTAAAGCCTTGTTTGCATGTAATTGCACTAGAGTCTGTTATGGTAAACGCAATGCCCTTTGAGTCTGAAAATATTATTGAGATTTGAAGATTCACATTAGGGCTTAACGAGATGTTAACTTGGTTAAACGCCTCATTAAATCAGTGCTGGACCTCTGTGGATCTGGGCTTAGACAAGATATTTGTGGTTTGTGGTTGGGAAAGGTACATATATTGTCCAAAACTCATGAATTAGCATGAAAGTTTTATCTAACCTTCATTACAACCAACATACAGTAGAACCTACAAAGCAAACCGAGCAAATAATATTTCTGCCACATCACAAATGCACAAAAGTTATGAACTTTACCCAACTTTATTCCAACCTTCATAACAATCAGAGCAAATGCTATCTTTGACTGAAGCAGAAATCAATTAGTCTATTAGACTCAGTTGGAGTTATTAAAGTCTGATAATGTAAATTGTGCACTAATACACAGATACTCCCATTGACTTAAATAGAAGTTATTCGTACTAATTCGAACTTTAATGTATAACCCTGTGTCTGTCTTTGAAGTCATGGTGACAATGTAGGTGTTTTGAGTGTACTACGTTATGCCTAATTTCCAATAACCTGTCTATAGATTACATAAAAAGGAAACATGTTCTTCTTATATCTTATTTAAAATGACAAAAATGGCAATAGAGGCTAAATTCAATTTGAAATACAATTCATTCAAATCAAACTTTACTGATATAACAGGATGGATTTCACAAAATCAAATGTTAGGAAATTCCAGTATCACAAATCATCTCCTGTCTGTGATATCTGTCACTAACATGTCACTTATTTTGTGTGACATTCTTTTCTGTCTCCATTTCTCTCTTTTTCACATGTCTGCAAATGCACCCTCAGATGTCTGCGTGGAAAAATATTAAAAATAATTTTAATTTTGAATATACTTTTGTTTTGGGTTTTTTTTTATAGGGAGTAATCTCTTGAAATATAAATGAATAGAAAAGAAATTGCATAGTTACAGTTAATTAAAGTTTTTTGTTTTCAGTTATGTGTATAGTGGTTCAGTGGGACCTACATGTGGTTGGTTCCCATTAGGGATTTGTGGTAGCAGGCACCATACTGCTACTTTTAGTTAATAGCCATCATCTGTATCCAGAGTGCATTTAATAGGGGCTTCGGTGACCCCCTGTGGTCACTTATCTGTGTTCTTCATATGCTTTGTTTTCCCTTTGCACCAGTTACGCTATGCTTTGTTTTATGCTCTCCTCCCTCTCCCCCTCTCCCTCTTACCAATCTCCCCCATACTCTCTTGCTCTCTCCATCTCCCCATCCTCTCCCTCTCCCCCTCTCTCTCCCTCTCCCCCATTCTCTGTCTCTCCCTCTTCCCTCTTCCCTCTCCCCCATCCTCTCTCCTCCCTATCTTACCATCTGCTCTCCTCCCTCTCCCCCATCCGCGCTCTCTCCTCCCTCTCCCCATCCTCTCTCTCCCCCACATCCTCTCTCTTCTCCCTCCCCTCCATCCTCTCTCCTCTCTCCCCTCCATTCTCTCTCTCCTCTCTCTCCTCCCTCCCCATGTATACAAACAAACACTACACCAGAGGTCGTCAACCTGCGGCTCTTCCAGCACCTACCTACATGCGGCTCTCCTCACTGTGCTGCTCTTAATTGCGGGAGGCCCGGCCGGCGCTGATCGGGCCTCTTGTTGCTGCCCAGAATCTCCCCAGCTGCTGGCCTGCCTCCTACACTGTCCCACCCTGGCCTCTCTGATGCCAGCGCACACCAGCGTACTATAGTGAGGAAGCAGGCCAGCAGCTGGGAAGATGCTGGTCGGCAACAAGAGGCCCACTCAGCACTGGCTGAGACCCCTGCAGCCAAGAGCAGCACAGTGAGGGAGAGACGCAGTGGCTGGGGAGCAGCAACCTAGGACAGTGTGTGTGTATGTATGTATGTATGTATGTGTGTGTATTTGGGGGCGGGGGGTGTATATTTGGGGCGGTAGTAGTGTGTGTATTTGGGGGGGTAGTGGGTGTGTATTTGGTGGGGTAGTGTGTGTGTATTTGGGGAGGGTAGCACGTGTGTGTGTGTATTTGGGGAGGGTAGTATGTGTGTGTGTGTGTGTGTGTGTGTGTGTGTGTATTTGGGGGG
>WSYH01001681.1:0-38026 GCA_036426205.1 Ascaphus truei
CTACCTGGAGTCATTCATACACCATTCGTGACCCTGGCTTCAGGATATTCAATATAAAGCAAGTTCTTATGATCCGTGAGGATGGTTATCGGATCTTCCGTGCCATCAAGTAGATGTCTCCATTATTCGAGAGCTAGCTTCATGGCCAGGAGTTCCCGGTTGCCGACGTCGTACTGCTGCGGCCGAGTTTATTCGAGCATTTGCCCGTTCTCGGCCGCAGCAGTTACCTGGCGCGCGCCGGAGGGTGCCGGGCGCGCGCCGAAGCAGCGGAGGAGAGGCCCGCAGATCGCGGCTTCCCCCTCTCCTCTCCGGGTCCGCCGGGTCCCCCAGAACCCCCTGCCGCCGTCCCCCACATCGCGGGACACCAGGGCTCCCTCGGGGAGCCCTGGACGCGCATGCAGGGGGCGCAGGCACCCGATGACGCGTGACTGCGCATCGGTGACGCGTGGCACGCCGAGGGGCTGCCACTTGCAAGCCGGGAAATCTCCCGGCTTGCGGAACTGGCCACACTTCAATAAAGTGTGTCGCCAGTGTAGTTGCATAGGGCCGGAGACATTTTTTTCTAAAAAAATGCACAAGGATGCAACCTGGACAGAGAATTCTTCCTTTGGGACAGAACGGCGCCTACGCCCTCAAGGGTAAAAGGAAGCTTGGTATCAGGGTGAATGAGAATTTTTTTTTCCAGGGGCCTGCCTATGCCTAGCTACGCCACTGCTTTGAGCCTTGTTTTTTATTGGAAAAATAAAAACCGGCGCCTTATAACAAACAGTTCAGTGAAAAAAAGACCTGACCAAAGTGGAAAAGTCCAGTCTTGATCGTTGTCTCATACATGTGGAACATACCAATCATAGTGTATAACTGTAGGACACTCGTGAATAAAAAATAAATGTATATAGTGGTATATTATCTATATATATATATATAATATATATATATATATATTATATATATATATATTATAAAGAAAAAAAACTGCTGAAATGTTCAGACAATAACAGACAAACCAAAACACGAGACAAAATACTTAAACTAACTCAAATACCACAACACCTGATGATAAATCAAAAAACAAACGGATTTAATAAAATACTTTTTGTGATAAAATTATATGACATACACTGGATTAGTGACTTGGGTGCTCGGCTCCAGGTTGGGCAAAAATTGAAACCCTACTTACAAGACCCCAAAAGCAAAGGGCATTGGGGATATCTCTTCCGCAGATTCAGGGTCCAGCTCAGGAGATCAGACGTTAATCCAAATGGTGGCCGGTCCTGCTGAATGTACCTCCAATCCTATGGTAATCTGTAAGGACAACACTGCCTGCTCTGGATTACCTTACTGCGACCTGTAGCCATGTGGGGCTGCTCCGTGTACCGACTGCAGAACTGTAACGCTCGGCCTGCCCACAAGCCAGACGAGACCCTGGGACTGAGGTGGATAGGGTAAAACCACACACCAGCAGCAACGGGGGCACAGCCAGAGTGTGGAAGTACCGTAGATTGTCCGGGTAACAAGTATGTTAAATGATACCGTACTAGACAGCTCCGGCGTAGAAGGGTTAAGTTCGTATGCCAAGGGTCGTGGGTTGGAGAGGGCAGCATAATCGATTGTCCGTAAGCCTGGGTCGTGGAGTGGGGAGAGCAGAATAGTAGATTGTCCGTGTGCCGTGTCCAAGGGTTGTAGAAGTCAGCAGCGTAGAAAGTCCAAAGCGAGGTCCAAAGGGTTCCAGAGAGCAGCGTAGTAGAGTCCAAAGCAAAAGGTCAAATCCAGGGAGGTCAGCAGAATTTCCAAGGACAGGAGCCAGCACTGAAAAGACAAGAGAGGCCAGGCAACAGCAGACAGCACCAAGGTACAGAAGCTATGCAGAGCAAAGAGGAAATGGTGAAGGGGGATTATATAGGGAGCTGGGACCAATCAGAGAAAGGGGAGTGAAAGAGGAGCGGCCCGAAGAAGGTCCTAATAGGAGAGCAGAGTGTGAAAGTTTGGGACCAATGGGAGTGAGGAGAGGAACAGAGGAGTGAGCTAGGTAAGACCCAGAAAGAGGAGAATTGCTAAAGGCAAAGGGAGTGGTCAGAGTAAGGGGAGGAGCGGAGGGACGGACAAGGGAAGGGACAGAAAGGGTAGGAGAACCTGGGAGGCAAGGCTGATGGGGAAGGGGCGTGCAGGGCATGTGCGTGACGTTCAAGGAGGCGGAGAATGGGGAAGGCACACCGGAGGGTCCAGGAGCAGACAGAAGAAGGGGAGGAGCAGAGGGACGTACAGGGGAAGGGACAGGTAAGGAAGAAGAAGCGGGGAGGCGGAGCTGACGGGACCGGAACGGAGACACGCAAGGAACGTGTGCCACATCAGCGGAGGCGGAGTCAGGCGCCCAGCGCCAACTAATGGCGGTTTTGGTGCGCGCGCGCGCCCGTAGGGCTAACGTGCGTGGACTGGAGGTGCGGGGACAGCAGCCAGGAGTGGGGAATGCCGCCGGGGAGCCTGAATGGCCTGGGAAAAAGGTAAGGATGCACTGGACATGGGTATACCCGCAGCGCGGATCCTTACAAGAACTCCCAGAGGAGTGCGCACGCATACACGGAAGTGCAGCTCTCTCACTGCTGCACTCCGAAATTAGCAGTCCACTTGCGGCCAGGTAGGAAAGCAATTACCCCCAATGTGTCTCTGCTAATGGCACTCTGATGGCTCTCCAAAAAACGTCACTAGCCATCACCCTACGCATTTCATGAGACAACTCACATCCTCAGGGGTACTTGTTTTTGATTACTCTAATCATTGTGCTATGGCTGAGGCAATTCAGTTAAAGCTGCGGGAAGGTGTTTAGCTGCTGAGTATGTCGCGAAATTCTGAAGATGCGTAGTTGACACATCTTGGAACGAATCTGCACAGAGTTCCATTTTTGGAGAGGCCTGTCCGACCAGATAAAGGATGAACAGGCTCGGATTGTTGCTCCAATTGTTTTGAAAGACTTCATTCACCTCAGTATCTAGATAGATATAAGGAATTCGAAGAGGACATTAGTGAGACAAGTTTTTACTTCATCCAGCTTTGGTTTAAGAAGTTGTACTACTTCCTCTACTTAGGAGTTTTAAGAACTGCCATATCCGCAGCTTCAGAAACTGAACCAATGTAAGGGAATACTGGTCGAGGACTAATCGGCTCTGAGGAAATAATTCGATGTCACTTTGATGACTTAACAAGCTAAGGAGGCCCTCAATCACTCAATGTCCACCAAGATAGAATATAGTGAATGCTGTTCTCTCTGACCAGCAACTGTAAATTTTTTGTCTCAACCCAAATTATTCACTGTTCAAGAGGATAGTAACAAGAGGACAGTGGGCATCCCCACTACCTCTTAATGATTATTCTTAAGGAAAGTACTCGCTGCATCTCTAACAGTGCTACAGATGCAGACATTTGTATCTATCAGCTGCCACAGGACATGTGCTGGTGAACAGCATGCCAAGAGTAGACCGTCCACGGCACAGTGCTTGGCAGGGGCGAATGGCCCATCAGGATTAACACAGCGGGCATCCATAATTCTTTAAGGGACTCCCGCTGTGTGAATCCTTCCGGACCGCATCAGTCTGTAAGAGATGTTCATTGAGAGTAGACAGAATCAGTTACTCTCCCTGCGCACCTCTAACAGGCGATTGCGCTGCTCTTTATGTTATTTTAACAAAGAATTGAAGAAGGGGGTCTCCGGTGCTGAACCACATTAATTTGAGCTCCAGGAAGACCAGGACAACCCCTCTCGGAGGAATAACATCAGAGTCCGGGGTATACTGGAGGACATAGATGACCTCAATGACTTTCTGATATGAGGATTTACTATGCTGTGCCCTGATTTAACTGGATCCCAAATGCTAATGGACCCCTAATCAGGACAAACCAAGGGATGTGATACTGTGCCTCCATTATTACCATACAATGGAATCAATCATGACGGCGGTTACAAACCGTTAGGTTATTGAATTTGACTCCATAAAACTACAGGGAGGCCATGTTTTTTAACACATTTTTATACCGGGATCATTGATTGAGCAAAGCAAGGTGGTAAAATAAATTGTAATTTATTTCTGGAAAAGATATGCACACAATGTAACACACTGTACAAGGTTAACACACTTACTGGGAACAGGGCTAACAAATAAATCTATCCTCTAAATGAAATTCACAAAAATGACCTCTGTAGGAGCCCTTTTCCTTGACCGGTAGGTACTCACGAAAGTCCTGGAACTGATTTCGGCATGCAATGCCGACCGCGACCGCTACATTCTCAAAAGCAGGACTAGGAAACTTTTCTGAGTTAAAAATCCTTGAAGCCGCCTCGCGTCTTTTCAGTACAGAGCATCTTTGAATTTGCCGCTGTTGGTTTGGCGCTTGGAATCTGCGCTCCTGATTGACTGCAAGCCCTCTTAAGGGTTTCAGGCTCTCATTCACCAACCTCTACAGCCTATCAGAGTGTGGGAATTTCCCTGCCAGCCAATCACCGATTTGCCGGTATTGTAAAGCCGGGCGGGCACCTTTTCTCAGTCTGTAAAGGGGCATGTGCCAACCTGGCACCTCTGCCTCTTTGCATACTGAGCCCACCCTCTGTCCAGGCTCCCCAGAGTCTGGGTTTGGGCAAATGCCGGATAGCCCTGTGTTAGCCCAGGATGTGGGTACTCACGCAGAGCTGCAGTACCCCTCTTGTTCTCACACATTGGCATCCCTGAGGCTTTCAAGTCCTGACTTCTCACAGACCCATAGGCACCAAGCATGGTAGCCATCTGGTCTGCTCGGAATTCATGACTTGGAAATCCCACAGTTCATTTACAGGTTACCAGTATATATACCTATTAAATATAATCCTTTAATAAAATATACTGTCCTGTCTTATGTGTGGTAAAATATATAAGTCCCTATTCTGGTGTCAGGGATGGAGTGAGTGTATATATTCCTACATTCACAAGCCTCATACTTGGCACACTCTAGAAAAATAACTTTTAAAACTTTTACACACACAAACCACTCTCAGCTTTATTACTTAGCTGCAGGGTATCTGGGCATGTATCTAGGTACCACTCTTTATCCTAGAGACCCCATTGGTGATCGCAGGTATACATTGACCCTTCATGCCCGGTTACCTGCAGTAGGAATCCTGGCGGTGAGTCGTAATAGCGCTTTCAGAGTCAGAGTTTGACCGTAGTAATGTGCTTGGCTGGGTCTGAGAATCTCACTCGATTCCCGGATCCAATTCCTGGGGTAACCCATTGTCATGGGAGACCAGCACTTTTAACACCTTAATCCCCGGATCATTTGATTGAGCAAAGCGAAGAGATAAAATAAATGGTGATTTATTTACAGAAAAGAACATACACACATTAGTTTACAATTACACTAAAAATACACTTACTGGGACAAGGCAAATGAAAAATCCTGTTCCCAAAACGAAATCCTTGGAAATAAAGCTCAAGGCACACTTTCCCAAGAGCGGGAGTTTTGCGCAAATAGAGCTGGAAAAAGTCTTTGGTCAGTAGCACCTCTCGCAACCGCTGTTACTCCCCCGGATATTGGAACATAAGTTCTTATGAACTCTTGACTTTGGTTATGATGGTATAAAGTCTTAAAATTAAGCTTAGATGAATCTTGTTACATGGTGAATCTGGTTCCCGATGGGCTGCAGAGTTTCTTATACACTAAATAGTCCTATACTTAACCCGTGCAGCCAATCTACTCTGTGGGAATAATATTCCCCACCTATTCCGGAGTTGCCAATACTATGCAAAACCTGGCAGAGAAGCTTCTTAGTTTGCTAAGGGCATGCGCGAACCTCGCACCTTTGCCGCTTAGCATACCAGACCCGTCTCCCTTACCTGGCGACATTTTGTCTGAGCTGGACTGACATCTGGCCCATTTGCCCGGACATTTACTAAGATGCGGGGTGTCTTAGAAGTCATGGGCTGAATATGCGCCATTACTTTGCAGGAATTTCCTGCCATACATTTCTAAACAATAGTACTTACAAATTAAGGGTTTCCGCTGTCTCTGGCGTGTTAGATGAAAATCCCAATATGCCTAACATGTTGGCACAATTAAAATAGGGGGATTTTAATTCATCAATTTTTATATAACTCTATAAAAATTGCCCGATATTATATTTCCTGATTTTACCCAAACAGTGCTCACAGCAAATGTCACTGCGCTGGGAGCTTCCTAGCGAAAGTTAGCAAAAAGCCGCCTGCTATGCTGCTAGGTGCTGGATTTTAAAACCATTTTTCCTTTGCATGGTTACAGGGCAACACTGCCACAGTAATACATTTAACATTTAGAAATCACATTAGTCTCGCCACCTTTTACCTGGTGGGAGACACACATACATTTATATTGAAATTACAGTGTTCATGCCATTACTGGGTTGCAGAGCTGACAATCTACGATTCCCCAATATGGCTCAGGGGCACCCAGCCGGGCATAATACTTTTATTATTAGCCTGGGTACCCCTTTCCCGTCACACCCATAACTCTGGAACCCCAATACATAGCCACATTCTGTAAATACTTTCTCTGACAAACCCACTTTGAAACTTACAGCCTAGAAATCTCCTGGTCTCTGCATCCCAGGAAAGGCAAAACACACAGAAATCTTTAATGTCGCATAATTTGCACACAGTCACAGTAATGCAGTTAGGACATCTGGGTCCAAGAGCTTGCACTCTAGGACCACAACACATGGATCAGGAGTAACCAAGTGGGCTGAACCTTTATTAGTGAACTTGGTAAACCCCTTCACCATTACATGCTTCCAGACCTGGCAGCAATTACACTGCAGAAACTCAAAAACTTAAAGAAAGTTACAGAAATCCTACGCAACGCTGGAATCAGATACCGGTGGGGTTTCCCCTTTCACCATATGGTGCTCAAAGGAGGCACCCAACACTCAATCAAAGATGCAAATGAGGCTCTTAACTTCCTGGCGAGATTGGGGATCCAGTTGAAGCCCTCGGAACCACAAAGTGAGGGACCAGCCCCGAAAAGAGAACAGCTGAAGTGGGTCAAGGTGGGATCGCAGAAAGGCACACAGCACCCGGCGGTGGGGCCAACATAAAGTCTGGCCGCAAGACTTGATTATCAAGCAAAGATCTCCCCTTCCCCTTAAAGAGAAAATAAAAGGTTAAAATACAACCCAAAGGATAAGTGGAATTATACATGGGCTGTTAATTATATGACTTTGTGTAAAGCACCTTGGACCGCGTTAGCTAGGACATGAATATATTGGGGTAGTGTTACAAGTTGTTGCCACTTTGCCAGAGTGAATATAATTGCTTTCATGCACTTGTAACCACGTAAACGAGTATGGGCCAGACCCTCATATTTCATATATTTTTCTTTTACTAAAGGATGGGTGGGAGGTGGAGTAAACTAAGTAACCGGAGGTGTCCAATTTTTTAAGATACAAGTTTTTAGGGCTGCGGTTTGGGCGGCCGCAGGGGGTACCTTGCGGGTGTTTGACACGAGTTATTGTTTGACTCATGCCAATAATTTCAAAGCATGAGTCCTGACGTGTTGTGGTCCACCCAGTGAACCCTAACTTTTTCCTTTTAGTATATTAGTTTTTTGTACAGTTATTTTGTTTCTCTTCCCCTATGTGTCTCCCATCATCTTCAACAACTGTAAGGCTTTATGGTTCCAACCCATGTTCTCAATAACTGTATTTTCCAGTTCCTAATTCAGTTAGACCCTGGGTACCAAAAGGAATAAGCTATTAGCTTTCCACCACCACTGATGGGTACCTGTAACAGGAGTAATCCCTGTTCAAGGAATGTGCCTTAATTAGCAGTGTGGTGGTTAACTGCTGGTAGTCATTAATAAACACCACCTGCTGATCCAGATTGCTTACAGCCTGTCTGTTGAGAAGAAGTGACTCTTACTCTGACTGAGAGCTGACTTTGGAGAGACAGAGCAGTGTTTCTTGAGTCTCCAAGGAGAGACTGACCAAGAGAACCACACATCTTCTGGAGCTGACCGGTCTTGAGCTCTGCCCAGCATAGCTGATTGCAAGACAAAAAAGACTTCTAAACCTGGATGCAGATATTTTCTGTGCCACGCACAGGTGCGGTTCCAGGAGAGCAGAGAAGCTACTCTACAGCAAGAAACAGATAAGACTTTAATTATTAAGAGACTGCTTATTCTGCTTATTTCATGCTATATGTTTTGGGACTGCGAGACATGCTTTACTAAGGGAGATGTGAATTAATTGCATAGGATTTCACTAGAACTACTCCCAAGTGAAGAGAACTTTGTTCCCCCCTGTGTTTGGATGGTTTCCTGATGAAAAGGAAAAGCACAATAAAGCCTATTATAATTTCACCTTCTAAGTCTCAATTGTGTACCTCTGTGAACGTCCGTCTACAATGGTGTCCGAGTGGGCAAGAGGTGTCTTTGAAGTTAAAAAGGACCGGAGATTTTATGTGAATTTTTTTGTTATGCTTTTTGCCTACAAACAGTCTGAGAAAAAAAAAAAACCCTCATGCAGCAGAAATCAGAGTTAAAAGGATACACACCACTGAAACCACACTGCACTGAAACTTGCAAACCACATATGGACTCTTTGCCCCAATCCCTAGAGGAGAAGGCTGCTGAAGTAGCTAAACCTATTTGCCTATCACAAGTGTAATATGGTCATTGAAATGGGGTTTTGCCTTTCAGCCATAGTCAGGGTTCAAGAATGAGTCAGCCCTTAAAAGGGATAGGTGTTTGTTGTTTTCAAAAGTTTCGCTGAAGCAGTGAATACAGTTGGTGACCCACGTGTGGTACTGATTTTGCAAATAAAGGTTGCCACACTGCATAGGCTACCAGCTGTGAATGGAGTATATGCAGAAAAGTGTGAAAATTGATTCAAGACTGTGCGAGAGCGGGGAATTTTTAGCAAACAAATGCTGAGTGTAAATTGCCCTATAGGGGAAAAAGTGATTTCTGAACTGTAAAAAGGTTTTTCAAAACCATTGCTGATGTTAGTCACCCTGCCGGAATGAAAGAAATAGTCCACTGCAAAGAATGTTTTTTTTTCTGCAAGTAAAAAAAAGTCTGCCTATACTGCGCGCGCAGAGTTTATTCGAGCATTTGCCCGTTCTCTGCCGCAGCAGTAGCCTGCGGCGTGCCAGAGTGGCGGCGCCGCCGAAGCAGCGGAAGAGCGCCCTCCGATCGGGCGCTCCTCCCTACCGCTGCCGCCGTCCGCCGGTCCCCCGAACCCCCTGCCGCTGTCCCGCGATCGTGGGACACCAGGGCTCCCTCGGGAGCCCCTGGACCACCGTGCAGGGCGCACCCTCCGATACGCGTGACCGCGCGTCATGACCGCGGCACGCCGAGGGGCGCCACTAGCAGCCGGGAGATTTCCCGGTTGCTGTACCGCCCACACTTCAATAAGTGTGTCGGTACTGTATTACTTGGAAAAACAAAAACAACACACAAGTGAAGTGTGAATGCCATAAACCCAAAGATGAGACTGAATTACTGAACTCAGCAGAAAACAAATTCATTTGCTGAAGCGGGGAGATTGCACTACAAGTAAATGGGTTTGTAAAGCAACAGAAGTTTTTTTCCTAGCAACTACACATTCAGCATACCTAATGAGAGTTTTACCTAGCAAGTAAATGGTATAGCAAATAGACTTTTTTACCTAGCAACTGCACATCTTGTATACCTGATGAGAGAAAATGCATGCACAGTAATGCTGATATTGTAAACTCTATCCAAGAAAGAAAGATTCTACAGAGATGCCTGTGAGAGCTACGACCTCTACAAGCAAATATGCCTACCTGCAGGACTACCACATTGGTTTCTACAAATACAGTGGCAACAGCTGCAATAGCGCCTCCTGAGTCAGGAAGAAAATACACCTGATAGCCTAAAACTGGAGGACGATGCACCGTTCCTGTAATGAACCTACCCCACGGAAAGTGGGCCCTTCCAGTCCAATAAAGAGGAAGCATCTCTTACGGGAACCCGAACCGAGTCCACCACCCCACAAACACCCCGAGAATGGGGGGATACTTGAACTCGGCATAACAGAAAAGACCGCTCCCTTTGATGATGAATATGATCACAGGAACAGAGCGGGAGCAGCAGATCACCAATATTTCTGTCAGCTAAAAAGCAACTGCAGGAAAAGCCTGGCGTATATAATGAAGCTCTAAAGTATCAAATAAAGAAGGAGACCCCATCCGATGGGACGGAGTCATCCAAAACAAAGCGGAAAAAGAAAGCGGTTCTTCACTTACCGTGGAGGACAAACATGTCCGCAGATCCTGTGAGAAAAAGGGGGACCGAGTTGCCCTGCAGCCTAGAGAAAATGGAGAATTCGTCCCGCGGGCAACCGAATATCCAGGGGCCCAAGCAGAATTCGTGTACCCGAAAGAAGTGTCTGTCCTTGCCAACAGTGAGAACCCTCAACCAACCATCCCGGAATGGAGCCGGAACCAGTGAGTGACGATCCCTGTGACCAGCCCTGAAGATGCCCTGAAAAATGCCAGCATGACTGTGATCTGCTCTGTGAAGAATTGGAAGGGAGAGAGAAAATCTTGCGAGCTACAGAAGACTGGCTCCCATTTACTCTCGGCGCCAAGACCTTGGAGGATCATCAAGACTGAGCTAGATCTGCAAAGGCTTATTTCCGCCATGGATGAAAAGCAGAGCCAATCTGATATAAATGTTTGGCTACGCTAAAGCGGAAGTATGAGGAGGCACTGAAGCAGATACAGTATCTTCCAGCAGAGGTTCACACTCTTCGTATAGAGCTGATGCTCACAACACGAGGTTCAAAATGTCCGGATAGAAGTGGACGTATCTCAGAAAGAGGTTCAGACACCCCAGAGCACTTGATGCCTCACATCATGAGACCAACAGCTGCCGCACAGACCTGGAAGTTTCCAGAAAGGAACTACACAGTCTCACTCACTGAGGAGCTGGACATTGCTAAAACATTTGATCTTGATACAGATCTCAAGTCTCTCAGAAGGAGCTTCGACCCTCAACCTAGAGAAGGAAGTCTCACGCCAGGGAAAGATTTTCTCAAAGCATGTGTGCGTAAATGGAAGGAGGACTGCAAAGAAGCCCTGAAGAATACAGAGACTGAAAGAGAAAATTCAAGATTAAAAAGAGAAAACTTAAAACTGAAAGAAAAATTTTCAGTGACAGAAGAAGTCAAGAAAGTTTGAAGCTTGCACAACGACTCAGAACCAACTGCAAGTGTCTGCGTACACACCTCCAGTATGCTGAGGAGAAGCAGCAAACACTGCAGGAAGAAAAGCTGCAGGCTGCTAAAGAAATTCAATGTGCCGCAGGAACGTCTGATGACCCGTATGTCCCCGCAAAGCAGCATGAGAAACTGAAGGCAACCTGAGCATCACCAAAGCAACGCTAACCGCCAAGCTTAGAACCCAGGTGGCGACACAAAAGGGAGCACAAGAAGGTCCAAGAAACTGAAACAAGAACTGTGGCCCAAGCAAAGATGTTCATAGTGCTTCACATGCAATAAAATGTGGAGGCAAGCTCAGAGAAAGCAAAGCATCAGATAAATTCCCTGAGTAATAGACTTTGCAGATCCACTCAAAACAGGGATCTCTCGGATGAGATTACAGTCCTACATGACAAGTATTGACCCTGACTAAGCGTCCGTATCCCACAGCCTCAAAAAAACCATGAAGTCAAGGGTACAGTGAGAGCTGGGAATACCGCTCATGAAACACCAAGGTTGCAAAAATTTGAACCACCTAAACAAGCACTGAGCAAACCTTAGCCACACAGCAGCAACAAAAAGAGTACACACGTGCTGCTTAAACCAGAAGAATCCTTAGCTGATGAAGCGAAAAGATGGGACATCTCTTGGAAGGAGGGGTGTGGAATTGCGCAACTTAATCTAAAGGGTCCTGAACTAGCAACACCCATTGAGTGGTGAAAAGGGCAGAGCGACAGCTTAAGAGCGGAAAACTCAAAGGGCTGGTTTTAAACGCTCTGCAACTGCTGCCATCAGTGCTCCTACATAAACAGCAACCCGACGGAGGGAAATCTCATGACCGCACGTAGAAAAAAAGACTTCTACTTGAGAGAAAGTCCTCCTTCGAGCGACTGAGGGTGCTGATCTAAAACACCTTCAGGAGGAGACACGAATAAACTGGAGAAAGGGCTCCATCCCAACAGCGACTGAGGGTTCTTCCTCCATCACTACTTTCATTCAAGTCCACTGTGATATCTAGAATGACGAGTGGAAGGATGGGTTTTGGCCGTGGCAAGCCCGAGCTTCCCACAAACAGGGGAGGTATGTAACAGGGGAGTAATCCCTGTTCAAGTAATGTGCCTTTTTAATCTAGCGTGGTGGTTAACTGCTGGTAGTCAATTATAAACAACCCTGCCTGATCCATTGCTTACAAAAGCCTTCTGTTGAGACAGGAATTCTACCCTTAGCTCTGACTGAGAGCTACCTATGGAGAGACGAGCAGTGTTCTGAGTCTCCAAGGAGAGACTGACCAAGAGAACAACACATCATCTGGAGCTGACCGGTCCCTGAGCTCTGCCCAGCATAGGTTAAAATACAACCCAAAGGATAAGTGGAATTATACATGGGCTGTTAATATATGGACTTTGTGTAAAGCACCTTGGACCGCGTTAGGTCTAGGACATGAACATATTGGGGTAGTGTTACAAGTTGTTGCCACTGTTGGCCAGAGTGATATAAATTGCTTTCATGCACTTGTAACCACGTAAACGAGTAGTGGGCCAGACCCCATCATCATTTAAATATGTGTTCTTTTACTAAATGAAGTGGTGGGAGGTGGAGTAAACTAAGTAACGGAGGTTGCCAAATGTTTAAGATACAAGTTTTTAGGGCTGCGGTTGGGCGGCCGCAGGGGGTACCTTGCGGGTGTTTGACACGAGTTATTGTTTGACTCATGCCAATAAGTTGGCAAAGCATGAGTCCTGACTGTTTGGTCCACCCAGTGAACCCTAACTTTTTTCCTTTTAGTATATTAGTTTTGTACAGTTATTATTGTTTTCTCTTCCCCTATGTGTCTCCCATCATCTTCAACAACTGTAAGGCTTTATGGTTCCAACACAATGTTCTCAATAACATGTATTTTCCAGTTCCTAATTCAGTTAGACCCTGGGTACCAGAAAGGAATAAGCTATTAGCTTTCCACCACCACAATGATGGGTACCTGTAACAGGGGAGTAATCCCTGTTCAAGGAATGTGCCTTTAATCTAGCAGTGTGGTGGTTAACTGCTGGTAGTCAATTAATAAACACCACCTGCCTGATCCAGATTGCTTACAAAAGCCTGTCTGTTGAGACAGGAAGTGACTCCTTAGCTCTGACTGAGAGCTGACCTTTGGAGAGACAGAGCAGTGTTCTTGAGTCTCCCAGGAGAGACTGACCAAGAGAACACACATCTCTGGAGCTGACCGGTCTTGAGCTCTGCCCAGCATAGCTGATTGCAAGACACAAAATAATTAGAAAAAGAGGGAAACTTTTCGCCAGAAAAAATTAGCCTACTATTCAATGTGTAGCTTCAGTCCTTTCCACAATGCAGTTCCGCTGTCTGAGTCTTTCAGAGGTGATTCACCAACCTCTGTATGAATATGGGTAGAAAAAGGGTGAAATGTCCTCGGGCGCGTCACTCTGCTTGTGGCTCCACGACGTATAAAACGTATAAAATGGAAGAGAAAAATGGGAGGGCCACAGTAAGGAAAACAGCACAAAAAATTATACACACTTCTTCATTAAGATAGGGAGAGGGGAGGGGGGAGGGGGGGGAGAAGAGGGAGGATAGATAATGGAATCACACTTTTTGGGTGGAGACACACATCAAATCTCTAGTATCTTGAGCAGATGTCTCCTCCTCTGTATGTGATTGGGTGAGATGTAGGTGAGGAAATGCCTCCTGATATCTTCCTTGACAAAAAATAAAAGGGAGAAAAAAATAGTGCAATACAGTTTAATTGAACAGTGGGTGGATGAGATTTAAAACTTACAACAATTGAAACAAAAGGAAGATGGTTACACAGAGCTACAGAAAAATAATGTGAGGCTACAAAAAGATGTGCTCACAATTTACTCTTTAGCCAGGACAGAATTGGACGATCTCACTGGACGAGTTAGATACTGCAAATGCTACTATTTCCGCCATGGATGAAAAGCAGAGCCAATCTGAAAAAATGGTGGCTACGCTAAAGCGGAAGTATGAGGAGGCACTGAAGCAGATGACAGTCTTCCAGCAAGAGGTTCACACTCTTCGCATAGAGCTGAATGCCTCACAACAGGAGGTCAACAGTGTGCGATAGAGATGGACGTATCTCAGAAAGAGGTTCAGACACTCCGCAGAGCACTGGATGCCTCACATCATGAGACCAACAGCTGCCGCACAGACCTGGAAGTTTCCAGAAAGGAACTACACAGTCTCACTGAGGAGCTGGACATTGCTAAAGAAACTATTGTCAATCTTGATACAGATCTCAAAGTCTCTCAGAAGGAGAATCAGACCCTCAACCTAGAGAAGGAAGTCTCACGCCAGGAGACTGTTATTCTCAAAGCAGATGTGCGTAAATGGAAGGAGGACTGCAAAGAGGCCCTGAATAATACAGAGACTGAAAAAGGAGAAAATTCAAGATTACAAAGAGAAAACTTAAAACTGAAAGAAGAAAATGTTCAGTTGACAGACAAAGTCAAGGAAAAGTTTGAAGCAGAGCACCAACTGCAGAACCAACTGCAAGGTCTGCGTACACACCTCCAGTATGCTGAGGAGAAGCAGCAAACGCTGCAGGAAGAAAAGCTGCAGGCTGTTAAAGAAATTCAAGTGCTGCAGGAATGTCTGATAACCCAGTATGTCCCCGCAAAGCAGCATGAGAAACTGAAGGCTACCCTGAGCGTCACCAAAGCATCGCTAGAGGCCAAGCTTAGAACCAAGGTGACCCGGCACAAAAGGGAGCATAAGAAGGTCCACAAACTAAAACAAGTAACTGTGGCCAAAGCAAAGAAGTTCATAGTGCTTCACAATGCAATACAAATGTGGAAGCAAGCTCAGAGAAAGCAAAGTACGCAGATAAATTCCCTGAGAAGAGACTTGCAAGACGCACTCAAACAGGTTGAGACTCTGCAGACCAGTAACTTACAGATTCCTCCAATACGAAAAAAGGTATTGGCTCTGCCCAAGCACCAGTATCCCACAGTAACTAATGCCCATGATGACAAGGGTACAGTGAGAGTTGGGGACTCCACGCACCTTCAAAACAAGATTACGACGTTTGAGCCACCTAAGAAAGCACTAGCCAAACCTACAGCTGCCCAACAGGCAAAAAACAGAGGTAGTGGTGCAGAATCAAAGCCAGAAGAATCCTTAGCTGAGGAAGCTAAAAAGATAGGACGTTCTCTGGAAAGGGCGGTGGAGGTACAACTCAGTCCCAAAGAAGCTGAACTGGCGACTCCGTTGTGTGGAGGTGGTGCAGAAAGACTGCTTCTAAAGCGGAAAACTCTACGGGCTAGTCCTAACTGCTCTACAACTGTTGCCATACAGTTTGTCTACAAAAAGAGGAGTGCCCGACGCAACATAAATCTCATGACCGCGCACTCTGTAAAAAGACTTTACTTGGAAAAAGTCCTCCTCGAGCGACTGAGGAGTGCTGATCTCAAGCACCTTCGGAAGGAGACAAAAATAAACTGGAGAAAGGGCTCCAATCCCAGCGGGACAGAGGGTTCTCTTCCTCCATCCACTCTCATTCAAGTCACAGAAAGATCTCGAATGAGAGTAGAAGGATGGGCTTTGGCCGTGGTAAACCCAAGCTTCCCACAAACAGGGGAGGTATGTAACAGGGGACTTATCCCTGTTCACAAATGTGCCTCTAATCCAGCAGTGTGGTGGTTAACTGCTGGTAGGCAATTAACTAACACCACCTGCCTGCTTGCTTAGAAAAGCCTGTCTATTGAGACAGGAAGTGAGACTCCTTTGCTCACACCTGAGCTGAACTTTGGAGACAGGACAGAGATTCCTTAGTCCACAACTGGGCTGAAACAAGGAAGGGACACTTGTCTTGAGCCCTGCCAGGAGATACAGCAGAGCTGCTTTCAAGAAACAGGGAAAACTTCTAAACCTGAATGCTGACAGACCCTGAGAAAAGGGAGCTGAACCAGGGACAGAGAAGATTTCCCCTCCAAACCACAAGAAACAGATAAGACTTTCATTATGAGACTTTCTATATCTGCTTATTTCATGCAATATATTTGGGGCTGGTAAAGAGCCTAGTTAACCAACCCACAGAGAGTGCTGAGCTATATGTGTAGATAGTCTCCAAAGCAGAGATAAGCTTTCTTTGTTTGGCTCACTATTTCGCTTATGTTGTTTTTTTGCTGTTTTAAGCGACAGGCACAATAAAGCCTTGTTATGATTTAACCTTACAACAGTCTCCATTGTGTACCTCTGCACATGTCCTCCTACGTATGGAATCAGAAATTTGGGATGAGAGGGGCCTTTGAAGTTTAAAGGGCTGGAGATTGCCTGTGGCTAAACCTTATTTGCCTATCACAAAGTGTAATATGGTCATAGGGGTTTTGCCTTCCAAACATAGTCAGGGTTCAAGAAGTGAGTCAGCCCTTAAAAAGGGATAGGTGTTTGTTGTTTTCAAAAGTTTCGCTGAAGCAGTGAATACAGATGGTGACCCACGTCCGGTACTGATTTTGCAAATAAAGGTTGCCACACCGCATAGGGCTACCAGCTATGAATGGAGTATATGCAGAAAAGTGTGAAAATAGATACGACTGTGCTGAAGCAGGGGAATTTTTAGCAAACAAATGCCCAACCAGGGAAAAAGTAATTGCTGAACTGTGTAAAATGTATTCCAAAGCCAATTACAGAGTGTTGAGTCAATGGAACAAGGAAAAACCCGGGCGCTCCCTGGTGAAATTCTAGAACAGGGGAAATATAGCAATGAGTGTTACAACCTTATAAACAAAGGTCCCCTCTGGTTCGTCTTCTCGTCCTATGGCTCTGACCCCAATAGGATCCTTATCCAGGATCCTTATTTGTACAGGGATATAGAGAGAAAAGGGGGAGCACAGGTTGAAGAGTTTGGGGTATGCAGTCTTCCAGCAAGAGGTTCACACTCTTCGTATAGAGCTGAATGCCTCACAACAGGAGGTCAAAAGTGTCCGGATAGAAGTGGACGTATCTCAGAAAGAGGTTCAGACACTCCACAGAGCACTTGATGCCTCACATCATGAGACCAACAGCTGCCGCACAGACCTGGAAGTTTCCAGAAAGGAACTACACAGTCTCACTGAGGAGCTGGACATTGCTAAAGAAACTATTGGTAATCTTGATACAGATCTCAAAGTCTCTCAGAAGGAGCTTCAGACCCTCAACCTAGAGAAGGAAGTCTCACGCCAGGAGAGAGTTATTCTCAAAGCAGATGTGCGTAAATGGAAGGAGGACTGCAAAGAAGCCCTGAAGAATACAGAGACTGAAAAAATAGAAAATTCAAGATTAAAAAGAGAAAACTTAAAACTGAAAGAAGAAATTTTTCAATTGACAGAAGAAGTCAAGGAAAAGTTTGAAGCATTGCACCGACTGCAGAACCAACTGCAAGGTCTGCGTACACACCTCCAGTATGCTGAGGAGAAGCAGCAAACACTGCAGGAAGAAAAGCTGCAGGCTGCTAAAGAAATTCAAGTGCTGCAGGAACGTCTGATGACCCAGTATGTCCCCGCAAAGCAGCATGAGAAACTGAAGGCAACCCTGAGCATCACCAAAGCAACGCTAACAGCCAAGCTTAGAACCCAGGTGACGCGACACAAAAGGGAGCACAAGAAGGTCCAGAAACTGAAACAAGTAACTGTGGCCCAAGCAAAGATGTTCATAGTGCTTCACAATGCAATAAAAATGTGGAGGCAAGCTCAGAGAAAGCAAAGCATGCAGATAAATTCCCTGAGAATAGACTTGCAAGATGCACTCAAATAACAGGGATCTCTCGCGGATGAGATTACAGTCCTACATGGACAAGTATTGACCCTGACTAAGCGTCAGTATCCCACAGCCTCAAAAACCCATGAAGTCAAGGGTACAGTGAGAGCTGGGAATACCGCTCATCTGAAACACAAGGTTGCAAAATTTGAACCACCTAAACAAGCACTAGCAAAACCTTTAGCCACACAGCAGGCAACAAAAGAAGGTACACGTGCTGAATTAAAACCAGAAGAATCCTTAGCTGATGAAGCTGAAAAGATGGGACATTCTCTGGAAGTGGGTGTGGAATTGCAACTTAATCTAAAAGGGTCTGAACTAGCAACCCCATTGAGTGGGAAAAGGGCAGAGCGACAGCTTCAAGAGCGGAAAACTCAAAGGGCTGTTTTTAAACGCTCTGCAACTGCTGCCATACAGTATGCCTACAATAAGACGAGCACCCGACGCGAGGGAAATCTCATGACCGCGCACGTAGAAAAAAGACTATACTTGGAGAAAGTCCTCCTCGAGCGACTGAGGGGTGCTGATCTAAAACACCTTCAGGAGGAGACACGAATAAACTGGAGAAAGGGCTCCAATCCCAACAGGACTGAGGGTTCTCTTCCTCCATCCACTTTCATTCAAGTCACTGTGATATCTAGAATGAGAGTGGAAGGATGGGCTTTGGCCGTGGCAAGCCCGAGCTTCCCACAAACAGGGGAGGTATGTAACAGGGGAGTAATCCCTGTTCAAGTAATGTGCCTTTAATCTAGCAGTGTGGTGGTTAACTGCTGGTAGTCAATTAATAAACACCACCTGCCTGATCCAGATTGCTT
The DNA here is from genome assembly GCA_036426205.1 of Ascaphus truei. NCBI lineage: Eukaryota > Metazoa > Chordata > Amphibia > Anura > Ascaphidae > Ascaphus > Ascaphus truei. The sequence goes on from WSYH01001681.1 coordinate 18,799, forward strand.
ACAAAAGCCTGTCTGTTGAGACAGGAATTGACTCCTTAGCTCTGACTGAGAGCTGACCTATGGAGAGACAGAGCAGTGTTCTTGAGTCTCCAAGGAGAGACTGACCAAGAGAACACACATCTCTGGAGCTGACCGGTCTTGAGCTCTGCCCAGCATAGGTTAAAATACAACCCAAAGGATAAGTGGAATTATACATGGGTGTGAATATAGTTGGACTTTGTGTAAAGCTCCTTGGACGCGTATAGGTCTAGACATGAACATATTGGGGGTAGTGTTACTAGTTGTTGCCACTGTTGGCAGTGATATAAATTGCTTTCATGCATGACTGTAACCACGTCAACGAGTAGTGGGCAGACCCCATTCATCATGTAATATGTTCATTTATAAATGAAGTGGTGGGAGGTGGCGTAAACTCGAAGTAACGGAGGTGCCAAATGTTTAAGATACAAGTTTTTAGGCTGGGTTTTGGGCGGCCGCAGGGGGTACCTTGCGGGTGTTTGACACTGAGTTATTGTTTCGACTCATTGCCAATAAGCGTGCAAAGAGAGCTCTGACTGTTGGTACCACCCAGTGAAACCCTACTATTTTTCCTTTTAGTATATTAGGTTTGCATACAGTTATTATTGTTTTCTATTCCCTCATGTGTCTCCCATTCGCTTGCAAGGTTACAAACTGTAAGGCTTTAGGTGTCCAACACAATGTTCTCAATAAAGTGTTTTCCAGTCTAATTCAGTTAGACACCGGGTACACAGAAGGGAATAAGCTGTTAGCTTTCCACCGACCAAATGATGGCTGTATCTGTAACGGGGTAATCCTGTTCAAGGAATGGTGCTAATCTAGCTTATGTGGTGGTTAACTGCTGGGTAGTCAATTATAACATCACCTGCTATCCAGAAATGCTCAAAAGCATGTCTTGAGACAGGAAGTGACTCCTTGCTGTGACCTGAGAGAAGTGACTTTGGATAGAGAGACAGAGCATGTGTCTTGAGTCTCCACAGGAAGAGACTGACAAGAGAACACCCATCTCGTGGAGTGACCGGTATTGTAGCTCTGACCAGCAGCGAGGACGAAGACACAACATAATTAGAAACATGAGGGAAGACTTTGGCGGCACGCTAATAATGATTGAGGCAGCTACTATAGTCATGTGAGCTCATGTCCTTTCCAACAAGTGCAGTTCCGCGGTGAGGTCTTTAGAGGTGATTCAGTACCAACCTCGGAAGGTGAAATGGGTAGGAAAAAGGGTGTGAAATGTCTGGGCGCGTCACTCATGATTTGTGGCCTCCACGGACGGTATAAAAGTATCGAGGGAAAGAGAACATATTGTGAGGGCCACAGTAAGAAAACAGCACAAAAATTATACACACATCTGCATTAAGGATAGGGGAGAGGGGAGGGGGGAGGGGGGGGAGCAGAGGGGGGGGGTAGATAATGGAATCAACACTTTTGGTGAGCACACATCAGAACTCTAGTATTTGTGTGAGCAGATGTTATCCTCCTCTGTATGAGGGTGTCGTTGTAGAGTGAGGAAATGCTCTCTGATATCGTTCCTTGCCAAAATAAAAAAAGGGAGAAAAAAAAGAATATGCAATACAGTTAATTGAACAGTGGTGTGGAGAGATTAAGAATACTTACAAGTGTGCGACGTAATATTTGGGTATAGGAAGGCAGATTGCCGCCAGACGCCAAAGTGTCCCTCTCGGGTTGTGGGTGTTGTTTGTCTTGGCTATGGGTCCTGCTGGGCAGGTTCTACGTCTGTGATCGAAGGTGTAGTAAGGATGCAGGGTGTATCATAAGAGCCCGTGCACAAGCTGTGTCCTCCTCCGGCCGCCTATCCCCTCTGCACAAACAGTCTTCAGCTTCCTTACTTAGTCCATTCTCGATTCCAAAATCTCCAGAGGATCACTGCACTATCTAGTGCATTGGAAAGGTTTCGGTCCGGAGGAGAGGACCTGGATTCCCAGCCACCGGGTTCACGCACCCAGATTGGTGCACATCTTTCATACGAAATTTCCGGATAAGCCTTTGTGGAGTCGCCCAGAGGTCGCTCCTAGAGGGGGGGTGTACTGGGAAGATTTGCCGTCCCGGCATTCAAGGACCATCTCCTCACCTTACTGGCCCTCTGGTGACAGACACTCAAGTTGCGCATCCTGTTGGTCCTGTGACGCGCGCACAGAACTTGCGCCATCTACTCCAGCATCTACGGATCCTGATCCCGCCCCTCGCCTGGGAGTACGATGCGGGCGCTCATCCAGTCTTCCCTCTGTGGAAAGTGTAAATAAAAAACACACTCTGAGGTTATTTTGAAACAGAATAACACGTGAATTTATTCAAGTCAAGTGCACAACGCGCTGACGCGTGCGGTAAACTCCGCCCCCGCTCTGTTGATCAACACTCTCTAAATCCTGCCCTCTGAAGTCTGTGACACGCGTGGGCTGCAAGCAACCTCCGACCTGATCAGGCTGCATCATCGGGCACACCTGCGTGCACCAGCAGCCTATGAGTTTTCACTTCCTGGTTACTCCCCTGCTTGCTATTGGAGCCTCCTCCTTTATATACCCTTCACTTTCAGCTTACCTTTGCTGAGCATAGTTGTTGTGATGGGGTGCCTTGCCACATCAAGTTCCTTAACCTTGCCTTGCCTGATCTTGTTGCTGTTAACCTCTTGTTGCCTGAACCCTGCTAGTACCTTGGACTCTGACTCTTTCTACTCCTTATCTGGCTTGTTGGCCTTTCTCCTGGCTCCTGTCCTGACCTTGGCTGAAGTACTCCTACGATCCGACCATCTCCTATCCTGCACCTGGCTAAGTCCCCCGACCATCCGATACTCTCCAATCCTGAACCTGGCTACGCACACTGACGATCCGCAACTCTCCACTCCTGAACCTGGCAAGTACCTCAACTACTCTACTATCTATAATCCTGACTGGCCTGAACGACTACTCTACACTCTAGGCACGCCCACATGGCTGTGGGTCAGCATATCTCAATTCCCTGCCTCAGCACCGTGGTCGCACTTCGTTTGTGGTGAGCTACGCGTTACAGGTAAAAAAGTTGGTTGGTGTCAACTGGGAAAGTGAGTGCCTGTAAAAAGATAACATCTGCAAGCTCTTTTTTATAGTTCGAGAAACTGCGGATGCAGTGAAATGCGTTGAGCCAGTTAAGGAAGGAAGCGGAACACAACTACAGTGCAGTCTGACACTCTGACTGCCTGAGAACCTGCTCCCATCCTAGAGGCACTGCTGCGGTCCGGCGACTCCTCCAATTCCTCCGATCTTCCCTTCTCCACCGGAAGTCGTCACCTCCAGGTCAGGAAGTGACGTCAGACGCCATCCACCGGCACCGGACGAGGGGTCACCCTCTAGAAGGGGAATCTATCGTGAAGTGGAGGACTTAATCTTTTCCATCTGCCGAGCCGTCTTGCTGTTGCCCAAAAGAAACCGTTATGTGACTGCGTTCACATGTTTTATTGTGAGTACATATCTTTTTGATACAACGATAAAGTCTGTGTTGTTACCTGGTAAAACACTATGCTCTCCTCTTCTCTCTGTATGAATGCGGCTGATGAACTGTGAGGGATAAAGCCCCGGCAGACACACCATCCTGTGCACTTCAGCAATAATTGCTGCAGCCAACGATCCCAAGAATAAGAGATTACATCTCCATCTTTAACCATACAAACGCTGGTTTTGATCTTACTTTTTGTAAGTAGGCCCTTCATAAGAGCCAAGCTGATCCTGATTTCTGATTCACATTCATCTACATATTACACTATGTTTTTTATGTTTATGTTCTTTTCTGGGTGTTCCTGATGATTCTGCTCCCTTCCTCCCCCCTTGGATTTAAATACATACTTGACATAGAAGGGAAATTCCAAAGTAGAACCACTGCGTGCGTTGTTATGAGTGAACTCTGCCCAGGGTAGGAGTTCAGCCCAGTCATCTTGTGAATCAGACACAAAACATGGTAAGTATTGTTCAAGCGACTGGTTGGTCCTCTCCGTTTGACCATTGGTCTGTGGATGGTATCCAGAAGGAAAATGTAGGGCTGTACCAAGCTGAAGACAAAAAGATCGCCAGAACCGAGAAATATACTGAGAGTCTCTATCTGAGACGATTACCATAGCTACTCCGTGTAAGCGAAAAATCTCCTTAATGAAAACTTCAGCTAACCTGGGGGAATTCGGAAGACACTTGAGGAGTATAAAGTGAGCCTGTTTCAAGAATTGGTCCACTACCACAAGAATTGTGTCCATACCCTAGGAAATAGGTAACTCGACTATGAAATCCATGGATAAGTGTGTCCATGGCCGGTCAGGAACAGGGAGCGGCTGAAGAAGACCAGAGGGAGAGGTTCTGGGCGTTTTAGTCCTGGCACAAGTGGGGCATGCAGCTACAACATTTTTAACATCCTTTTGCATCTCTGGCCACCAAAAAGTCTGAGAAATAAGATCCAGTGTTCTCTTGATACCAGGGTGACCTGCAGATCTGGAAGAATGGCTCCACTCGAGGACCTTTTTACGATGAGGGACAGAAGTGAAGAGACGGTCCTGAGGAGGCGAGATGCCAGGAGGAATATGACTTTGTTGACGAACAATGTCCTTAAGAGCTCCAAATGAAGAAGCCGAGAGAATACACTTGGAGGGAAGAATAGGTTTCTGCTGATCCTCGGAATTATCGTCCAAAGGAAATTGGCGGGATAATGCGTCAGCTTTGATATTTTTATTTCCAGGAAGGTAGGAAATTATGAAATTGAATCTCGAGAAGAATAGTGACCATCTGGCTTGACGGGCTCCTTCAATGTAAAGTAAGTTCTTATGATCCGTAAGGATAGTTATGGGATCGTCGGTACCTTCCAGAAGGTCCTTGTAATCGATCAAATAGTTCAGAAATGAGAGGCAGATGGTAACGATTTTTTACAGTGATTTTGTTCAGAGCTCGGTAGTCTATGCAGGGGCGTAACGATCCATCCTTTTTCTTCACAAAGAAGAATCCAGCACCTGCAGGAGAGGTAGACTTACGTATGAAACCCTTCTGCAAATTCTCTGCAATATATTCTTTCATTGCCTTGGTCTCAGGCAAGGACAATGGGTAAGTAGTTCCTCTGGGTTGGGTAGTGCCAGGAAGCAGGTAGATAGGACAGTCGAATAGGCAATGAGGTGGTAGGACCTCGGATTTCACCTTATCAAAAACGTCCAGAAATTCGGCGTACTCCACTAGTAATTGCACCTTCTCCTTCTCTTCGGTCACAGTGGTACCCCCGATACTACTAGCTTCTAGAATGCAGTTCTTGTTGCAATGATAACTCCATTGAATAGGTTCCTTGCCAAGCCAATCCACCTGAGGATTATGGATCTGTTACTAGGATAGACCGAGGATCACTGCGATAGATGGGGTATGAATCACGTTGAATTGGATTTTCTCCAAATGGTTATTATCCACTCTGAGCTTAAGTGCCTCTGTTTCCAAGGAGATAAATGCCGGCTGAAGAGGTCTTCCATCTATGGCTTCTAGGGCAATGGGCTTCTTTCTGCGCTTCATGGGTACCAGGGGGCGTTCTGCGAATTCTTGGTCTATAATGTTTCCTGCAGAGCCAGAATCAAGAAAAGCGAGAGTAGACACTTGGAAGCCCTTCCCAAAGATAGTGATAGGATGTAGGATACGAGAAGGTTGATCAGTAGAAATAGGGGAAAGAGAAAGCGTTCCCACTGAGACTCCCCAAGGTCTATGGGGAACCTTGCGTTTCCCGACTTTTGGGGACAAAAATATGCAAAATGGCCAGCGGTACCGCAGTAGAGACATAAACCAGCAATCTTATGTCGTAGCTTTTCAGACTTGGACAGACCAGTATCCCCTAACTGCATAGGTTCAAAAGTATCCGGAAATGGGTCTCCAGTTTGGCTCACCTGACCTGGATTGATCCGGGATGGAGAATTGTGAGGGTGAGCCTTTTCCGATCTCCTTTCTTGGATACGATGATCCACTGTAATGCAGACAGCGATGAGTTCCTCCAAGTCCGAGGGGCGATCATATGTTGCTAGTTCATCTTTCATGGTCTCTGATAATCCGTTCCAGAAGGCCGCAGATAGGGTTACTAATATGGGCAAGGGGCCATACCCTCTTCTCCCAGGTCACGTCTTGTGGTAAGTTATTTTCTGCACTAAGCAGAAGCATTCACCCCAATTTTTCACCTGCAGAAAACGGTCCCACACCCTTTTTTATGTTAGGGTATTGTGAGATTATTATAAAGAGAGGTTGCTCAGAGTTTGTATAAGATAAGGTTGTTGTTTATTGTAATACAACAAAATAACAAGAAAACATGATAACCAAAATAGCAAAAATAAGATAACAATCCATATCTACCTATGTAGAGATTATTTACTTAGTATGCCTGTCATACTCACGAACACAAAGGTATTATGATATGTCACGCCAGTCTCAGTAGGTCTCGTCTCAACGTGGCTTGCCACTCGGTTCTGTCTAATATGGCCATATGCTAACCTTTTATAGTCCGTTTCGTACGTGTGGTACGTGAGCATTATCTGTGGCTGCTGACTTGTCTTACTGGCATTACAGATTAACCACAGGGTGCTTACAGTTCAAGTAACTTCTCCTTTATGCTAAATACCTGCCTCTTAACGACATATGTTACAACAATACATCCTGGCCATTTCTCGGCAGATCAAAGAAATTCTATCTGCAAAGATTTTGGTAACTGATATTATTTCCAAAGCAAGAAAAAGTAGTTAATATTGTGACAGTATACTCTAAGCTGTACTAATACATATAATTATACTATATATGTACCTTATGCTACCTTTAACCTATAACAATTATGCTATATATATACCTTATGCTACATGTAATCCATAACACCCTCTCCTACACATAATTATCATATTTTTGCTAGTGCAGAGAAACAAACAAAGCAGAAAATATTCATTATGTGTACTTTTGTGTGATAGTGTCATTGCAGTCTGATATTGATGAGCCTGAGTGTACAGGAGTTTGTGATGGAATGCCAAAACACCCACAACTGCGGATATGTGCACATGTGATCCCAAAATGGGAAGGTGTCAATCTGTAAAAATCACCCAGTTGCAAAGCAGGTTGATTTTGTCGTTCATACATACTCAACATAGTAGTGTTCCATTGTGCCCCAAAACAACTTTGATGTTTATTACCAGAACACGCAAATAACGTGGTACAATTATATGACCCGTGGCAAACTATGCTGATATGACCTTCTTCAATTGTATAAAAAGACATTTGAAATATTTGACGTTGAATGTCTCTGCACTTGAAGTTGGGTTGATCACCAAAAGTCAGTAGAGATTTCACTTGCCAAAAATTACATAACATTAGCAAGCTACGTGGAAGCAATGCCCCATTAGGAGTTAAAACTGAAAACGGTCCTGAGGAAGCAAGAGAGTCTTGATACATGAAGTCTCTCATCAAATCATGAACTGCATGCACTTTGCGGGGCTTCCGATGTGGCAAAACAAGTTCATCCAAATACATTTTCATTGAGGTTTGATACGACCGTGGTAGACGCAATATTTCAGAAGTATCTTTTTTGTCGTCTGTGTCCTTGCAACAAAACATGCTATAGCAGATTAGATTTGACCTGTGTGCTTAAAACAAATATTAGTATCTAGGTAAAAATATAAAAGTATATACTAGAAGTAAAAAAAAATGCGATTAAGCTGACTACCTCTTCATCTTCGGAAGAAAAGAGAAAACACGAAGTAAAATAACAAGGATTATTATCCCTAAAATAAAAAACAATAGTGGTTTCAAATACCCTAGGATTCCAAAAACATTTCCTAGTCCACCAAAAATACTTTTACCAGTAGTTTGTAGGCTGGTACCTATATTTGACAAGAAATCACCCGTCATTGGCCAAAAAGTTTTCAGTGACTCATCTAGTGTACTGTAGTTAACCACTGTGAAAAATCACCTGGGTGTAGATCTACACATAGTAATTCACTGTGAACTCTTTGTAGGAGTGTAGGCACCATATCATGTGTGAACCCTATAGTTATCTTCATGTTCTTTAAATGTGCCAAATAGGCTGTCATGTGTGGAAGTCTCAGTGTGATAGCTGGTACCTGGAAATGTACGGCAGATGTAACTGTCTTATGTAACAGAGGTGGAATAAAAGTAGTACCAAAACACTGTATACTCCTATTAACTGTGATAAGTGATGCCTGAAAAGGAGGTATATTGCAATTCTCTTCTGTTGACAATAATATGTAACTCCCATTATCTAGACTGTGAATCAATGTAAAAGGAGCTTGAATTGGTGTCGCAGTTATTGGACAGTTGCTACCTTGCATTTGATCATTACAAGGCATATGTTGCATGATGTCGTCACATACTAAATAACCTTTATCAACACATCGTATAGTGCTGATGAAAAATTCCTGATCACATTTTACAGACATATATTGATATGGTTGAGTAACCTGCACCCTTGCAAAATAACGACCTGTTTGTGTGAAGTGTCCAAAATTAAGCAGTTCCCAATTTGTTGTATAAACATCACCTGGGATAAATAATTCGTAGTACAGAAAAACTTCCCATAAAGAGTCATCAGGATTAGGAACCCGTCTGTGGTTTCTTTCTCGTATGTCATAAATTGTGGTTTGTGAAACATATGCTAGGATCTCAGATTCTTTTGGACTTAAATTGAGATTCTGTGCGATCCATGTGAGATTTAAAAGTGATATGTCAATCTTGTGATTTTGCAATGTTAACCTTATAGAAGTGATGTGATTAAGAATAACCAAAGCTTTGATTTCTTCAGATAACACTGTAATGTCTGAAATTGTGTATGAAGCAAATTTTATCAGATGATCCCTTAACACCAACATACCTCTCCTCAATTCTTCATCATTTGAGTCAGAGATTTGGCTTATAACAGAAACAGAATCACTCAGCAGGTGTCCTGTGGTGATAAGAATATCATCGTTAGTAAACAATTTTCTAGTACACTACCGACACACTTAATCACACTGCGGCCAGATCCGCAAGCCGGGAGATTTCCCGGCTTGCTAGTGGCCGCCCCTCGGCGTGCCGCACGTCATAGACGCGCGGTCACGCGTCTTTGGGAGCGTGCGCCCCCTGCACGCGTGTGGAGTCTGGTCTGGTGTGGTAATACCGTGTGCAGCTGTACGTTGCCAGTTGATGATCTCGCCTTCTTGTTTAGTCACAAAATGCCATTGTAACCTAAAAATAACACTGGCGGATATTGCTAGAAAAGCAAAACAGAATGAGAGACACAAACTATTCTTAAACAGTCTTTGCTTTGTGATTACCTTAGCCACTGTTTGATAGGCCTCCCGAAAAATATTGCGTTGATCGGGTATGGCAGGTAAAACATATGTATATCTTTGGTCAGGGAAGTCAGGTTGTGAATTGGTGTTTGCAGCATCAGCTTGTTGGACCCATAGATACAGTGGCGGCCGAGCTGAGTCTTCTGCAGCCACCACCGCAATGTGCGGGCAGACTCCGGGCAGACGCGGCTGGTGACACGCGGCTGGTGATGCGTGCCGCGCGTCACTGTGGTGCCAGTCACACGTTCCGCCGGCATCCCCGGGTAAGGGGACAGGGGACAGGGGAATAGAGGGGAGATGCGGGAAGAGGCGAAGCAGAGGCAGCCAGGGGGTTGCGAGGGGAGGCGAAGATGCGCGAAGCTGCCGAAGCAGAGGCGGAGCAGCCAAGCAGCCAGGGGGTCGCGAGGGGAGGGGAAGATGCGGCTGAGCGCGGCCAAGTTCGGCGCCAGCCAAAAAAAGCCCCGGAAAATTACGGGCATTTGTAAGATTGAAGCTGGCCGCAGCAGTATACTTCCTCACTTTCGTGATTAGTTTCCACATCCTGTGGTCGTACAGTCTGCTTCGAGAGACTGCAGCTCCATTGAATTCTGTGCCAGATATGGTGTGTCCTCCATCTTTTACAGTTTTTTCACTGCAGTTAGCTCTGGGTTTAAGATTGTCTATACTCACAGTCCTTTCTTTGCCGTTAGTATCTTGGATAACAAAGGTACGCTCGTTTAACTTTTTCAGTATTGTGGATGGTATCTTCCACTTAGGCCGCAACGGCTTTACCTTTGCAACCCTCTCCTGGACCAAATGTCCAATCTGCGGTGTCCAAGCTTTAGGATTACTTGGTGTGTGGGCTGTATGGGATAAAGAATCCCTCAATTCTTGTACAATTAATATTTGTTCGAGTCTCCCTGGGACAGAAATAGAATCATTATTAAACTGTGTATTCATAGGAGTACCATATAACAGTTCATGTGGTGTTTTACCAGTTGTTGTGTTAGGAATATTATTTAGACCAATTTGGACCGTAAGCAAAAGTGGGTACCACTGTGGTGAAAAAAATTAAACTAAAAACATATGATCAGCGCTCAAACCTATCAATCCCTCCCGAGATACTATGAAATAAATAGGTGCTCTACAAATAACGAGAGATCCCCTATATGGGAAACCTGTAATTATCCCCTCACACAGTCTATTTTAGTAGAATGGGGAATGGCTGCCTAAGGAATAAACAAACTATCCAACAAGGCATGTATACAAAGCATGAACAACAAGAAACAGAAAACACAAAAAACATATACAATACAAACAATGATTCCCTGGCGCACACAAGATTGAAACCTGACAGCAGATGCAGTCCCATGAATCAAGTAGATGATATTTGATGAGATCTACAGTCCTCACACGTCCCATTCCTTTGATTGAAGACTTGTCTGGAAATAAAAACAAAACAACCATTGCGCATACCTATGGTCACGTTCTCTACACCCCACGTTGCTATCTACTTACTTAAAAAATATAGAAATGGCCTCAAAAGGTTTTCTTTTTGCGTCTCCTCTCCGGTTGGCTCCAACTTGTTGCTGGCTGCTAGGTGACGTTGATCTTACTACTGTCCAGAGCAAGCACCGCGCCATACACCGTGTGGAACAAGAATGGGCGCACCATAGTTGTGATAACATAACATTTATGATAAAATAGCAGGGTGTAGAAAAACAATGCCTCACATGCTGTAATGCCCTATGTGCGTCCTACAACGTGCCGTCTGGATATAAGATTTATTTTGTCACCCCCCCTCCAATTCTGCTTGGGACATTCAATCCCTTTACAGATTAACCCTTCAGGATTTTGTCCATGCTTACTTTTAAAGTGGCTGGAGACACTGTGTGTCTCCAGACCCCTTTTAATATTGTAAACATGTTCTGCAAGACGTCGTTTCAATGGTCTACCTGTTCGCCCTACATATTGTAGTCCACATGGGCACTCTAACAGGTAGACCACAAAAGGAGTCTTGCAGGAGATGAATGATTTATATCCAGACGCGAAAGCTACTGGATATATACCCTTAAAACCATGCCAAATACAGGGCAATTTTCATGTGAGGTTTGTATACGGACCGTGGTAGACGCAATATTTCAGAAGTATGCTGTTTTGTCGTCTGTGTCCTTGCAACATAAACATGCTATAGCAGATTAGATTCATAGGACCTGTTGTGCTTAAAAACCGAATATTAGTATCTAGGTAAAAAATAAAAGTATATACTAGAAGTAAAAAAAATGCTATTAAGCTGAACTACCTCTTTCATTTTTTCGAGAAAAGCGAAAAACACGAACGTAAAAATAACACGATATTATCCCAAATAAGAAAACAATAGTGGTTTCAAATACCTAGGATTGCAAAAACATTCCATAGTCCACCCAAAAAATACTTTTAACTTTTTAGCTTAGTTTGTAGGCTGGTACCTTATTGTGACAAGAAAGTCACCCTCATTGGACCAAAAGTTTCATTGTTCATCTGAGTGCTACTGTAGCTTTAACCCTGTGAAAATCACCCTGGGTGTTGTGTGAATCTACCATAGTAATCCACTTGAACTCTTTGTAGGAGTTGTAGGCACCAATCATGTGTGGAACCACTATATTAATCTTCAATGTTTCCTTTAAATGTGCCAAATAGGCTGTCATTGTGGGAGACGTTCAGTGTGATGCTGTATTCACTGGACATGTACGGCAGATAGTAACTGTTTTCTTATGTAACGAGGATGGAATAAAAGTTAGTACCAACACACTGTATTCGCCTATTATACTGTGATAATGATCGCCTTTGAAAAGAGGTATATTGGCCAATTCGCTTCTGTTTGACAATAATTGGTAACTCCCATTATCTAGACGTGTGAATCAATGTAAAGAGCCTGAAATGGTGTCGCGTCAGTTATTGGACAGTTGCTCCACTGCATTTGATATTACAGGCTATAGTTGCATGAATGTCGGATTCAAACTAAATTACCTTTATCAACAGACATCGTATTAGTGCTGATGAAAAATTCCTTATCCAAGCATTTACAGACATATATTATATGTTGAGTAACCTGCACCCTTGCAATAAGCGACCGTTTTTGTGTGAAGTGTCCAACAATTAAGCAGTTCCCAATTTGTTGTATAAACATCACCTGGGATAAATAATTCGTAGCTTCATTACAAAAAACCTTCCCATACAAGAGTCATCAGGAAAGGAAACCCGTCTGTGTTTTCTTGTCTGTATGTCAGAAATTGTGGTTTGTAAACTATGCTAGACTCAGATTCTTTTGCTTAAATTGGATTCTGTGCGATCCAGTGAGATTAAAAGTGATAGTGTCAATCTTGTGATTCGTTGCAATGATTTAACCTTATAGAAGATGATGTGGATAAGAATAGAAACCCATAAGCTTTGATTTACTCAGATAACAATGTAAGCTGAAATGTGTGTATGAATCAAATTTTATCAGATGATCCCTTAACCAACATCACTTCCTCAATTCTTTCATCATTTGAGTCAGAGATTTGAGCTTGTATACAGAAACATGAATCACTAAGCAGTTTGTCGTGTGGTGATACGAATATTCATCTTAGTAAACAATTTTCTAGTACCACTGACAGGATCACACTAATCACACATGCGCCAGATCCGCGCCGGGAGATTTCCCAGGCTGTAGGGGACGCCCCTCGGACGTGCCGCACGTCAAGACGAGTGGGCGCGGTCACGGGTCTTTGGATGGGGCTTGTGCCCCCCTGCACGCTTTGTGGAGTCATGGCTGTTGGCTGTGAATACCGGTGGACAGCTGTACGTGCCAGTATGACTTATCGCCTTCTTGTTTGTCACAAAAGATGGCATTGTAACCTAAAAATAACACTTGCGTGATATTGCTAAAAACGCAAAACAGTAATGTGTGTAGCTCCAAAACTATTTCTTAAACAAGTCTTGTGCTTTGTGATTATCCTTAGACCTACCCTGTTTGATAGGCCTCCGTAAAAAAGTATGCCGTTGATCGGGTATCGGCAGGTAAACATATGTCATATCTTTGGTCTAGTGGAAGGCAGGTTGGTAATTGTTGTTTGGCAGTCAGCATCTTGTTGGGACCCCATAGACACAGTGGAGTCCGAGATGAGTCTTTCTGCAGCCACACGACCGCGCAATGGCTGCGTCCGGGCAGTCGCGGCTAGACGGTGAACACGCGGTGCTGGTGATGCGTGCCCGCGTCACTGTGGGTGCCAGTCACCACGTTCGTCCGCCGGATCCCCGGGTAAGGGGACAGGGGACAGGAGGAATAGAGTGGGAGATGCGGGAAGAGGCGAAGCAGAGGCCAGCCATGGGGGATTGCGAGGGAGGCGAAGTCATGCGCTGAAGCTGCCGAAGCGAGAGCGGAGCAGCGCACAAAACAAACGCAGCAGGTTGTGGGGTCGCGCGATGGGGGGGGAAGATGCGGCTGATGCGCGTGGCCAGTTCGGCTGCCAGCACAAAAAAAGCCCCGAAAATTAACGGAATTATGAAATGAACTGGGCCTGCGAGCAGCTTATACTTCCTCACTTTTGGTGATTAGTGTTCCAATCATCCGTGTTTGGCTGTACAGTCTGCTCGAGGACTGACAGCTCATTGAATGTGCTGTGCACAGATATGGGTGTGTCCTCCCATTTATACAGTTTTTTACACTGCAGTTAGCTGCTGGTTTAAGATTGTCTATTATCACTTATCTTCCTTGCCTTAGTATCTTGGATAAACAAAAGGGTACGCTCGTCTGTTAACTTTTCAGTAGTGTGGATGTGGTTAGCTCTTCCACTTCAGGGACCGCAACGGGCTTTTACCTTGCAACCCTCTCCTGACCAAAAATGTTCCAATCTGCGGTGTCTCAATGCTTTAGGCATTACTTGGGGTGGGCTGTATGGGATGATAAGAGAATCCCTCCAATTCTTGTCCACTTGAATATTTGTTATTCGTCTCCCTGGACAGAAAATAGAATCATTATTTAAACTGTGTATTTCATAGGAGGATACCCATATAAAACGTGTCATTGGTGTTTACACAGTGTTGCCAAGATATTTTTTGTAGGAATATATTGGACCATTGGACCGGTAAGTCAGTGAAGTGGGTACCACTGTGGTGAAAAAAAATTTAAACTAAAACAACCTATGAGTCAGCGCTCAACCTATCAATCCCTCCTCGAGATACTATGAAATAAATAGGTGCTTCTACAAAATAAGAGAGATCCACTATATGGGTAAACACTGGTAATATCCCCTCACAATGTCTATTTTAGTAGATGGGGAAGGGCTTGCCCTAAGGAATAAACAAACCTATCCACAAGCGCATGTATACAAAGCAGAACAAACAGAAAACAAAAACACAAAAACATATTACAATACAAACAATGATTCCCTGGACGCACTACACAGATTGAACCCTGACAGCAAGGTTGCAGTCCCATGAATCAGTACGATGATATTGTGATGAGATCTACAGTCCTACACGTCCCATTCCTTTAGATTGAAGATGTGTCGGAAATACAAACAAAAAACCATCTGCAGCTAACCTATGGTCGTTCTCATACACCCCACCGTTGCTATCTACTTACTAAAAAATAGTAGAAATGTGGCCTCAAAAGGTTTTCTTCTTTGCTCTCCTCCCGGTGGCTCCAACTTGTTGCTGGCTGGCTAGGTGACGTCGATCTTGGATCTGTCCAAGCGAAGCACCGCGCCATACACCGTGTGTGAACAAGAATGACGCCACACAGGTTGTGAACATAACATTTATCTGATAGAAAATAGCAGGGTGTAAAAAACATGCACTCACAATGCTGTTTAAGCCTAGTGCGTACTACAACTGCCTCTGATAAGATTTATTTGTCACCCCCACCTCAAATTCCTGCTTGGGGACACAATCACTTTACAGATTCAACCCTTCAGGTATTTTGGTCCATGCTTACTGTTTAAAGTGGCGGAGACACTGTGTGTACTCCAGCCCCTGTTTAATATGAAACATGTGCTCAAGACGTCGTTTCAATGGTCTACCGTGTTCGCCCTACATATTGTAGTCCAACATCGCACTCTAACGGAGAACCAACCAAAAGGAGTCCCTTGCGGATATGAATTATTTATTATCCAGCTTNNTTATATCCAGACGCGAAAGCTACTGGATATATACCCTTAAAACCATGACCCCAAGAGGACTAAATATTGAATTCGACCTGGCAGCATTCCTAAGAGATAGTTAGGTCTATATAGTATACTGCTGATGTTGGATATAGCATAACCAGGTTATCTTATGGTTCAATCTAATATATTCTCTTTCCACCTCTGGGTCCTCTATGCCGGCATTGGCAGGGAGTCAGCTTAATAGCTATCTTTCAAAATACAATTTGGAATTATAAGCCATAATGTTGCTATCCACTTTTTATTTATATTTTTATATGGAATCAGATTATTTTTATTGATGTATTTCTATGTATAAGATGTATTGGCATTAGAATATATTAATTATAGCCTACTGCCATTTTTATAAGTATGTTTCACGAATATGCTGGAGTGTATGTATATTGTGATTGTTACTGTCCAGGCATGAAGGGGTTAAGTCAGCTGTATACAAATTGCCCTTCATTATCTACAAGTGGACAATCAGTGGGAGTTCCCAGTGAGGACAATTACCCAATGGGAATCCCTCGTTAGCAATGCACAAGGATATAAATAACCTACAGTGCCCCCACGGCTCCATTACCCCTGAAGAAGTGACGTCAGAGTCACGAAATTATGAACAAAATAGACAAAGAGACTGGAAAACTGAGAAAAAAGTTAACATTGTAGAAGACACATCCGTAGTTGAGGTGCAATCCACACCAATCAATAAAACGATATTAAAGGAGGAAGTTAAATCAAAACCAAAAAAAGACAATGATAAAATGGATAAGATAACAAATAGAAAGACGACATCTCAAAGGCCCTACATGGGAGCTAGGCCACAAGCACCTGTAAGGGACGATCACCATAGATACCATGGCCCACCACGAGGAGGGTATTTTAATGGTAATGGTAGATATGGGCATCACGAGCACTATAATGATGGACCCAGAGAGTCATTTAGGGGTTATGATAATAGTGTATTTAGAACTAATAACAATTTCAGACCCTACAACTTACCACCATTTGATCATGAGAGTAATCAACACCAATTGTCTTTTTTAGACCACGACAGGGATTACGATTTCCCCGTACGGAAGAACAGCGAGATAGAAATCCCAGTGGGGAGAAAAGACACCCCCAGGTCGGCGAGACGCAAAAGAATAGAGGATTCAGAGGAAAAAGAGGTGGAAGAAGGAAAGAGAAAAAAGTCAGAGCAGCCAAACCATCGGTAGAGGTTAGCAATATATTCAATATCAGCAGCTATAGAACCACTGAGGTTGAAGAGAAAGTTTTGTCCAGAGGCCTTAATTTCGCTCCCTCCAAGGTACCAAATATGTTTGATCTATATATAGACACTCATAAATTTGCAAGACGATTAACACTAAAAAAGTACTTCATGAAAGATGCTATCAGTAGGGAGGTCATTCAGGACAATAATAAAATTATTGAGCAAAGAGTTATCCCCACCACCAAATTTAAAAGGCCCTCAGTGTTTTACCCCAAACATATTAAGGGAAATTTCTTAGAAACATTTACTGAACTGGTCATTCAGGATATGGAAAGGGCAACCAGTGAGTTCAAAATCCCTAAACACAATCTAAGTAAACTGGAAAAAGATGCAGTTAAGAGTTTAGAAAGTAATAAACAAATTGTAATAAAGTCTGCAGACAAAGGGGGAGGCATAGTTATCATGGACTCTGACTATTATAAGAAAGAGTCCTTGAGAATCCTAAGCGATGGAACCACATATAAAAAACTGCCGTGTAATCCATCTATAGAGTTTAAAACAGCACTTCAAGAATATCTGCACAAGGGATTCTTGGATGGAAATATTTCCAAAAGTGAATTGGAGTTCTTGGATATATCACAGCCAAGGATTCCAATTTTCTATTTCATTCCAAAGATTCATAAAGATCTTTGGAATCCCCCTGGACGCCCCATCATATCGGGGATAAAATCATTGACATCCAATCTGTCTCAGTTTATCGATTCTACTCTGCAGAAATATGTCCCCAAAATCCCGTCATTTTTAAGAGACACCACACACGTACTAAATTTGGTCAGGGACCTCAAATGGGAAGATCATTACATTTGGGTCACGTGTGACGTGACGTCTCTGTATATCGTCATTAATCATGACTTAGGTATCAGAGCAATTAGAAGGGTGTTAAACCAAGATGACAGTCTTGAACAGGGATTCAGAGAATTTATACTAGAGGGGATACGTTATATCCTTACACATAACTATTTCAGTTACGACAACAGCTTCTTCCTCCAGATATGTGGCACTGCCATGGGTACAAGGTTCGCCCCTAGCTATGCTAACATCTTTATGGGCATGTGGGAGGAGGAGTACATCCAATCCAGCAGCCCATTTGGGGCGAGCCTTGTACTATGGAAACGCTATATAGATGACGTGCTATGTATCTGGGGTGGAGGCACAGAAGATCTAGGGAAGTTCCAAACATATCTAAACAATAATAATATGAATCTAAAATTCACATTTAACACCAGCCCATCAAGTATAGACTTTTTGGATCTCACATTATTCATTGAGAAGGGGTCTATTGAGACCAAGACCTTTTACAAAAAGGTAGATGCTAATACGTACCTCCTGGCATCCAGCCATCACAACCATAGATGGATTGACAATATTCCCAAGGGCCAGTTCCTAAGAACTAAAAGGAATTGCTCTCAACCGGAAATATTCGAGATACAGGCCAATGACCTTAAAGATAAATTCATTCAGAGAGAGTATAATCCCAATAAGGTTATGAGGGCCTTAGAGACTGTAAAAAGTGTCAATAGAGATGACCTTATCTGTATGGATAATAAGAGATCAAAACAATCAGATGGTGTTGAGTTTATTCCCTTCATCACCAAATACAATGGAATGTCCAATAAAATAACACAAATAATTAAGAAACATTGGGGCATTCTACAGGGTGATACAATCTTAAAATCAATATTACCCAAACATCCTCAGATAGTTTTAAAAAAAGCTGACAATCTAAAACTTAAACTATCCCCAAGTTGTCCGTTCAATTCCATGAAAGCACATAATACAACATGGCTAAAGGAATTAGATGGATTTTTCACATGTGGTAAATGCATTGGCTGTGGATATAGCTCCAAATGTAATCAATTTCAATCCAATGTTACGGGGATTAAATTCCCCATTAAATCATTCATCTCCTGCAATACTCCTTTTGTGGTCTACCTGTTAGAGTGCCCATGTGGACTACAATATGTAGGGCGAACAGGTAGACCATTGAAACGACGTCTTGCAGAACATATTTACAATATTAAAAGGGGTCTGGAGACACACAGTGTCTCCAGCCACTTTAAAAGTAAGCATGGACAAAATCCTGAAGGGTTAATCTGTAAAGGGATTGAATGTCCCAAGCAGAATTGGAGGGGGGGGTGACAAAATAAATCTTATATCCAGACGCGAAAGCTACTGGATATATACCCTTAAAACCATGCCCCACGGCTCCATTACCCCTGAAGAAGTGACGTCAGAGTCACGAAATGCGCGTAGGGTGGAGCCTCCAGGACGTGCTGCGGCGTGCATACCCATTGAGAGGAGAAGAGGTTGATTGGCGGGGAAAGTCATCTGAGGAGGGAATAGGCGCTCCGAGGCGCGGCCACGAAGCGGGGACCCACGCCGAATCCAGCCTCCTCCTGCAATCCCTCGGCATCCTCCCATGTAAGCGGACGGCACGTTGTAGGACGCACATAGGGCATTACAGCATGTGAGTGC
>WSYH01001681.1:38108-111318 GCA_036426205.1 Ascaphus truei
CACACGGTGTATGGCGGTGCTGACGCTGGAAGTAAAGATCACGTCACCAGCAGCAGCAACAAGTTGGAGCCAACCGGGAGGAGAGCAAAGAAACCTTTTGAGGCCCATTTCTATCTATTTTTAAGTAAGTAGATAGCAACGGTGGGGGTGTAGAGAACTGACCATAGGGTACTGCGCAATGGTTGTTTTGTTTTTATTTCCAGACAAGTCTTCAATCTAAAAGGAATGGGACAGTGTGGACTGTAGATCTCATCCAATATCATCTACTTGATTCATGGGACTGCACTCGGCTGTCAGGTTCAATATCTGTTAGTGCGCCAGGGAATCATTGTTTGTATTGTATATGTTTTTGTGTTTTCTGTTTCTTGTTGTTCATGCTTTGTATACATGCCTTGTGGATAGGTTTGTTTATTCCTTAGGCAGCCATTCCCCATTCTACTAAAATAGCTTGTGAGGGATCACATACAGGGTTTCCCATATAGGGGATCTCTCTTTATTTGTAGAGCACCTATTTATTTCAATAGTATATAGGTTAGGGTTTATAGGTTTGAGCGCTGATCATATGTTTTTAGTTTAATTTTTTTCACCACAAGTTTTATCCATCATCACATACCAGCAGCCAACCATTAATATAAAATGTCACTCTTTTCCAGTAGAGCACTTCGTAGTTGTAACTTAGATAAATTATTTTCAGACGACACAGATATAGAACACATAGATGTAGACACTGAGAATTTAGATACACTATTTAATAAAGTAGAAAAACTCCTCACACAAGAAATGAGACAGATCTGGGAAGTGGTAGCTTTGAGGAAATATATAGAACATAAGAGAATACCAAGGGGACTTAGGGTCCTCAAGGTACCCACTCTAGAAACTGAGAATGAGATCTTTATGAAAGAGTGGAACCATCTCCTTGACACATGTGCATTCGGTTTAGTCAATTTATCTATCCAGTACAGAACAAAATCCCTAGAAGTTTTGGATAAAGAGATTATTGAAATCCAAGAAAAATTAGGCCAATTCTCCGAACTCAAAGAGTACAAAGTACTAGATGAAAAAATTTCACAGAGAATAGAAAAATTGGAGAAAGAGGTCATTAGTTCAAAACAGAAAAAATTTATCAGGGACAAAAAAGATTATGAACAAAATAGACAAAGAGACTGGAAAACTGAGAAAAAAGTTACGTCAGAGTCACGAAACGCGCGTAGGGTGGAGCCTCCAGGACGTTCGAGCGTCGCGTATTGAGCGTTAAGAACGTGTTATAACGCTATAGAGGAAGGAAATAGACTATGAGAGACGTTAAAATGGGGTCTGGAGGGAATTGAGGGTACCACGTTTTGTGAGGTGGTGGGTATTAACGGCCAAGAGGATGGAAGAAGGGACTGAAAACAAGGTTCAGATGGTAGAGAAAAAATTCCAAACATCATCCTAAACCATAAATAATATGCATCAAAATTCCAAGTACGCAATGTTAGACGGAGCCAGGAGCAGGGGACACAGGCCCAGGGTCAAAAGTAGTAAAGGTAGGGCTTTATTGTGGATCAGTCACAGTGGTAGATTCATGAGAGGAAGTGGGAAGTCAAAGTACTTTCACAGGGACACACATGAGACGCGGTGTGATTGGAAGAGGGAGAGGGAAGGAGGAGAGAAGCGGGGAGCGACAAAGGGGGAGTATATTAAGCAAAAGTAACACGTACACCAAGAGGGAAAGAAAAAAAGAGGGAGAGAGGGAGGGGAAGGAAATGAAATGGAGGGAAAAGAAAAGGGAGAGAGTCCGTTGGCAAAAAGGTCGGAGAAAGGGGGCGTGCGCAAAAAAGAAATGCAAGCAGACGAACATGGAGGGGGCATAGGTATTGACCCAAATATAAGCGCTCAACATAGGAGGACCCAAGGGATTCCGGGTGAAATGAAACGAAAAAAAAGAAGGAAGTTGTCAGTCAATAACAGATACGGGGCATGTGAAAAGGTCTAGGAATAAGTAATCAGAAGTTGTGTAGAAAGCGTGGGATCAAAGTGGAACAACGATTGAAAGATAAATTCATCAGAGAGAGTATATCCCATAGAGTGTTATAGGGCCTTAGAGCCTGTAACCAAGTGTCATTAAGATGACCTTATCTGTATGATAATAAGAAATCAAAACAATCAGATGGTGTGAGTTTTATTTCCCTACATCCACCAAATACAATTGGAATGTCCAATAAAATAACACAAATAACGACAATTAAGAACATTGGGGGCATTCTAACAGGGTGATACAATCTTAAAATCATATTACCCAAACATCCTCAGTATTTTAAAAAAAGCTTACAATCGTAAAACTTAACTACCCCAAGTTGTCCCGTTCAATTCCATGAAAGCACATAATACCAACGCTAAAGGAATTAGATGGATTTTCCACATTGGTAATGCATTGTCTGTGGATATAGCTCCAAATGTATCAATTTCAAGCCAATGTTACCGGGAGTTAAATTCCCATGAAATCATTCATCTCCTGTCAATACTCCTTCTTTGTGGTCTACTGTTAGAGTGCCCAGTGTATACAATATGTAGGGCAACAGTTAGACCATTGAAAACGACGTCTTCAGAACTATTTACAATATTAAAAGGGTCTGGAGACACACATGTCTCCAGCCACTTTAAAAGTAAGCATTGACAAAATCCTGAAGGGTTAATCTGTAAAGTGATTGAATGTCCCAAGCAGAATTGGAGTGGGTGGGTGACAAATAAATCTTAATACAAGACGAGAACAGACAGCTACTGGAGTATATTTACCCTTAAACCATGACCCAAGAGGACTAAATATTGAATTCGACCTGGCAGCATTCCTAATAATTGTTAGGTCTAATAGTATACGCTGATGTGGATATAGCATAACCAGGTTGTACTTATGGTTCAAATCTATTATTCTCTTTCCACCTCTGGGTCCTCTATGCCGGCATTGGCAGGGAGTCAGCTTATAGCTATTTTTCAAAATACAATTTGGAATTATAAGCCATAATGTTGCTATCCCACTTTTTATTTATATTTTTATATGGAATCAGATTATTTTTATTGATTGTATTTCTATGTATAGATGTATTGGCATTAGAATATTATTATAGCCTACTGCCATTTTTAAAGTATGTTTCACGAATATGCTGGAGTGTATGTATATTGTGATTGTTACTTCGCAGGCATGAAGGGTTAAGTCAGCTGTATACAATTGCCCTTCATATCTAACAATTGGGACCAATCATTGGGAGTTCCAGATGGACATTACCCAATGGGAATCCCTCGTTACAATGCACAAGGATATAAATACCTACAGTGCCCCCACGTCTCCATTACCCCTGAAGAAGTGACGTCAGAGTCAACGAAATTGCGCGTAGGGTGGAGCCTCCAGGACGTGCTGTCGGCGTGCATACCCTTGGAGAGGGAATGAGGTTGATTGGCGGGGAAATCATCTGAGGAGGGAAAGGCGCTCCGCAGCGCTGGCCACACGGCAGAGCGCGAGGACCGACGAGGGCACAGCCTCCCCGACTCCCGACCGGCAACCCAATGCACGCATGGCACAGCGGCTCCTCCTGCAATCCCTCGGCATCCTCCATGTAAGCGACGGCACGTTTAGACGCACATAGGGCATTACAGCATGAGTGCATTTTTTTACCCTGCTATTTTTATCAATAAATGTTATGTTATCACACTATTGGCGCCCATTCTTGTTCCCACACACGGTTTATGCGGTGCTGACGCTGGAAGTAAGAATCACGTCACCAGCAGCACAACAAGTTGGAGCCAACCGGGAGGAGAGCAAAGAAACCTTTTGAGGCCCATTTCTATCTATTTTTAAGTAAGTAGATAGCAACGGTGGGGGTGTAGAGAACTGACCATAGGGTACTGCGCAATGGTTGTTTTGTTTTTATTCCAGACAAGTCTTTCAATCTAAAAGGAATGGGACAGTGTGGACTGTAGATCTCATCCAATATCATCTACTTGATTCATGGGACTGCACTCGGCTGTCAGTTTCAATATCTGTTAGTGCGCCAGGGAATCATTGTTTGTATTGTATATTTTTGTGTTTTCTGTTTCTTGTTGTTCATGCTTTGTATACATGCCTTGTGGATAGTTTTGTTTTTCCTTAGGCAGCCATTCCCCATCTACTAAAATAGCTTGTGGGATCACTACAGGGTTTCCCATATAGGGGATCTCTCTTTATTTATGTAGAGCACCTATTTTTCTCAATAGTATATAGGTTAGGGTTTATAGGTTTGAGCCTGATCATATGTTTTTAGTTTAATTTTTTTCAACCACAATTTTTATCCATCATCACATACCAGCAGCCAACATTATATAAAATGTCACTCTTTTTCCAGTAGAGCACTTCGTATTGTAACTTAGATAAATTTTTCAGACGACACAGATATAGAACACATAGATGTAGACACTGAGAATTTAGATAACACTATTTAATAAGAGAAAAACTCCTCACACAGAAATGAGACAGATCTGGGAAGTGGTAGCTTTGAGGAATATATAGAACATAAGAGAATACCAAGGGACTTAGGGTCCTCAAGGTACCCACTCTAGAAACTGAGAATGAGATCTATTATGAAAGAGTGGAACCATCTCCTTGACACATGTGCATTCGGTTTAGTCAATTTATCTATCCAGTACAGAACAAATCCCTAAAGTTTTGGATAAAAGAATTATTGAAATCCAAGAAAAATTAGGCCATCCATTCTCCGAACTCAAAGAGTAAAAGTACTGATGAAAAAATTTCACAGAGAATAGAAAAATTGGAGAAAGAGGTCATTAGTTTCAAAACAGAAAAAATTTATCAGGACAAAAGATTATGACAAATAGACAGAGACTGGAAAACTGAGAAAAGTTAACATTGTAAGACACATCCGTAGTTTGAGGTGCAATCCACACCAATCAATAAAACGATATTAAAGGAGGAAGTTAAATCAAAACCAAAAAAAGACAATGATAAAATGGATAAGATACAAATAGAAAGACGACATCTCAAAGGCCCTACATGGGAGCTAGGCCACAAGCCCTGTAAGGGACGATCACCATAGATACCATGCCCCCCACGAGGAGGTTTTATAATGGTAAGGTGAGTTATGGGCATCATCCGAGCAACTATAATGATGGACCCAGAGAGTCATTTAGGGGTTATGATAATAGTGTATTTAGAACTAATAACAATTTCAGACCCTACAACTTACCACCATTTGATCATGAGAGTAATCAACACCAATTGTCTTTTTAGACCACGACGGGATTACGATTTCCTCCCCTACGGAAAAAACAGCGATATAGAATCCCATGTGGAAAAAGAGCACCCCCCCCAGTGTCGGCGAGACGCAAAAGAATAGAGGATTCAAGGAAAAAGAGGTGAAAGGAAGAAAAAAAGTCAGCAGCCAACACATCGGTGAGGTTAGCAATATATTCAATATCAGCAGCTATAGAACCACTGAGGTTGAAGAGAAAGTTTTGTCCAGAGGCCTTAATTTCGCTCCCTCCAAGTACCAATATGTTGATCTATATATAGACACTCATAAATTTGCAAGACGATTAACACTAAAAAAGTACTTCATGAAAGATGCTATCAGTAGGGGGTCATTCAGGACAATAATAAAATTATTGACAAGAAGTTACTCCCCACCACCAAATTTAAAAGGCCCTCAGTGTTTTAACCCCAAACATATTAAGGAAATTTCTTAGAACATTTACTGAACTGGTCATTCAGGATATGGAAAGGGCACCAGTGAGTTCAAAATCCCTAAACACAATCTAAGGTAACTGGAAAAGATGCAGTTAAGAGTTTAGAAAAAGTAAAACAAATTGTAATAAGTCTGCAGACAAAGGGGGAGGCATAGTTATCATGGACTCTGACTATTATAAAGAAAGAGTCCTTGAGAATCCTAAGCGATGGAACCACATATAAAAACTGCCGTGTAATCCATCTATAGAGTTAAAACAGCACTTCAAAATATCTGCACAAGGGATTCTTGGATGGAAATATTCCAAAAGTGAATTGGAGTTCTTGGATATATCACAGCCAGATTCCAATTTTCTATTTCATTCCAAGATTCATAAAAGATCTTTGGAACCCCCCCTGGACGCCCCATCATATCGGGGATAAAATCATTGACATCCAATCTGTCCTCAGTTTATCGATCACTCTCTACTCTGAAAATATGTCCCCAAATCCCGTCATTTTTAAGAGACACCACAACACGTACAATTTGGTCAGGGACCAAATGGGAAGATCATTACATTTGGGTCACGTGTGACGTGACTTCTCTGTATACGTCATTATCATGACTTAGGTATCAGAGCAATTAGAAGGGTGTTAAACCAATGACACTCTTGAACGGGATTCAAGAATTATAACTAGAGGGGATACGTTTATATCCTTACACATAACTATATTTCATTTACGACACCAGCTTCTTCCCTCCAGATATGTGGCACTGCCATGGGTACAAGGTTCGCCCCTAGCTATGCTAACATCTTTATGGGCAGTGGGAGGAGGAGTACATCCAATCCAGCAGCCCATTTGGGGCGAGCCTTGTACTATGGAAACGCTATAAATAGAGCGTGCTATGTATCTGGGTGGAGGCACAGAAGATCTAGGGAAGTTCCAACATATCTAAACAATAATAATATGAATCTAAAATTCACATTTACACAGCCCATCAGTATAGACTTTTTGGATCTCACATTATTCATTGAGAAGGGGTCTATTGAGACCAAGACCTTTTACAAAAAGGTAGATGCTAATACGTACCCCCTGGCATCCACCATCAACAACCATAGATGGATTGACAATATCCCAAGGGCCAGTTCCTAAGAACTAAAGAATTGCTCTCAACCGGAAATATTAGATACAGGCCAATGACCTTAAAGATAAATTCATTCAAGAGAGTATAATCCCAATAAGGTTATGAGGCCTTAGAGACTGTAAAAAGTGTCAATAGAATGACCTTATCTTGTATTGATAATAAGAGATCAAAACAATCATGGTGGTTTGAGTTTATTCCCTTCATCACACAAATACATGGAATGTCCAATAAAATAACACAAATAATTAAGAAACATTGGGGCATTCTACAGGGTGATACAATCTTAAAATCAATATTACCCAAACACCCTCAGATAGTTTTAAAAAAAGCTGACAATCAAAACTTAAACTATCCCCAAGTTGTCCGTTCAATTCCATGAAAGCACATAATCAACTGGCTAAAGGATTAGATGGATTTTTCACATGTGGTAAATGCATTGGCTGTGGATATAGCTCCAAATGTAATCAATTTCAATCCAATGTTACGGGGATTAATTCCCCATTAAATCATTCATCTCCTGCAATACTCCTTTTGTGGTCTACCTGTTAGAGTGCCCATGTGGACTACAATATGTAGGGCGAACAGGTAGACCATGAAACGACGTCTTGCAGAACATATTACAATATTAAAAGGGTCTGGAACACACAGTGTCTCCAGCCACTTTAAAAGTAAGCATGGACAAAATCCTGAAGGTTAATCTGTAAGGGATGAATGTCCCAAGCAGAAGGAGGGGGGGGTGACAAAATAAATCTTATATCCAGACCGCAAAGCTACTGGATATATACCCTTAAAACCATGACCCCAAGAGGACTAAAATATTGAATTCGACCTGGCAGCATCCTAAGAGATGTTAGGTCTATATATTATACTGCTGATGTTGGATATAGCATAACCAGGTTATCTTATGGTTCACTCTAATATATTCTCTTTCCACCTCGGGTCCTCTATGCCGGCATTGGCAGGGAGTCAGCTTAATAGCTATCTTTCAAAATACAATTTGGAATTATAAGCCATAATGTTGCTATCCACTTTTTATTTATATTTTATATGGAATCAGATTATTTTTATTGATGTATTTCTATGTATAAGATGTATTGGCATTAGAATATATTAATTATAGCCTACTATGCCTATGCCATTTTTTAAAGTATGTTTCACGAATATGCTGGAGTGTTATGTATATTGTGATTGTTACTCTGTCCAGGCATGAAGGGGTTAAGTCAGCTGTATACAAATTGCCCTTCATTATCTACAGTGGACAATCATGGGAGTTCCCAGTGAGGACAATTCTACCCATGGGAATCCCTCGTTAGCAATGCCACAGGAATAAATAACCTACAGTGCCCCCACGGCTCCATTACCCCTGAAGAAGTGACGTCAGAGTCACGAAATGCGCGTAGGGTGGAGCTCCCAGGACGTGCTGCGGCGTGCATACCCATTGAGAGGAGAAGAGGTTGATTGGCGGGGAAAGTCCTCGAGGAGGGAATAGGCGCTCCGAGGCGCGGCCACAAGCGGGACCCACGCCGAATCCAGCCTCCTCCTCAATCCCTCGGCATCCTCCATGTAAGCGGACGGCACGTTGTGACGCACATAGGGATTCAGCATGTGAGTGCATGTTTTTTCCCTGCTATTTTTATCAATAAATGTTATGTTCATCACATTTTGGCGCCCATTCTTGTTCCCACACGGTGTATGGCGGTGCTGACGCTGGAAGTAAAGATCACGTCACCACAGCAGCAACAAGTTGGAGCCAACCGGGAGGAGAGCAAAGAAACCTTTTGAGGCCCATTTCTATCTATTTTTAAGTAAGTAATAGCACGGTGGGGTGTAGAGAACTGACATAGGTAGCCGCAATGGTTGTTTTGTTTTTATTTCAGACAAGTCTTCAATCTAAAAGGAATGGGACAGTGTGGACTGTAGATCTCATCCAAATCATCTACTTGATTCATGGACTGCACTCGGCTGTCAGGTTCAATATCTGTTAGTGGCGCCAGGGAATCATTGTTTGTATTGTATATGTTTTTGTGTTTTCTGTTCTGTCTTGTTGTTCATGCTTGTGTATACATGCCTTGTGGATAGGTTTGTTTATTCTTAGGCAGCCATTCCCCTTCTACTAAAATACTTGTGAGGATCACATACAGGGTTTCCCAATAGGGGATCTCTCTTTATTTGTAGAGCACCTATTTATTTCAATAGTATATAGGTTAGGGTTTATAGGTTTGAGCGCTGATCATATGTTTTTATTTATTTTTTTCACCACAAGTTTTAATCCATCACACATACCAGCAGCACCATTAATATAAATGTCACTCTTTTCCAGTAGAGCACTTCGTAGTTGTAACTTAGATAAATTATTTTCAGACGACACAGATTAGAACATAGATGTAGACACTGAGAATTTAGATACACTATTTAATAAGTAGAAAAACTCCTCACACAAGAAATGAGACAATCTGGGAAGTGGTATTTTGAGAAATATATAGAACATAAGAGAATACCAAGGGGACTTAGGTCCTCAAGGTACCCACTCTAGAAACTGAGAATGAGATCTTTATAAAGATGGAACCACATCTCCTTGACACTGTGCATTCGGTTTAGTCAATTTATCTATCCAGTACAGAACAAAATCCCTAGAAGTTGGATAAAGAGATATTGAAATCCAAGAAAATTAGGCCAATTCTCCGAACTCAGATACAAGTACTAGATGAAAAAATTTCACAGATAGAAAAATTGAGAAAGAGGTCATTAGTTCAAAACGAAAAAATTTATCAGGGACAAAAAGATTATGACAAAATAGACAAAGGACTGGAACCTGAGAAAAAAGTTACGTCAAGTCACGAAACGCGCGTAGGGTGGAGCCTCCAGGACGTTGCTTGCGCGTGCATACCCATTGAGAGGAGAGAGGTTGATTGGCGGGGAAAGTCATCTGAGGAGGGAATAGGCCTCCGAGTCGCGGCCACGAAGCGGGGACCCACGCCGAATCCAGCCTCCTCCTGCAATCCCTCGGCATCCTCCCCGTACGCGGAAACGCACGATTGTAGTACGCGCACATAGGGCATTACAGCATGTGAGTGCATGTTTTTTACCCTGCTATTTTTATCAATAAATGTTATGTTATCACACTATTGGCGCCCA
This sequence comes from Ascaphus truei, assembly GCA_036426205.1. Classification (NCBI taxonomy): domain Eukaryota; kingdom Metazoa; phylum Chordata; class Amphibia; order Anura; family Ascaphidae; genus Ascaphus; species Ascaphus truei. The sequence continues at coordinate 48,080 of WSYH01001681.1, forward strand.
TTCTTGTTCTCACACGGTGTATGGCGGTGCTGACGCTGGAAGTAAAGATCACGTCACAGGGACGCGCCACGACGGGGACCCCGCCGATTCCAGCCCCTCCTCCGCAATACCCTCGGCATCTCCTGTAGCGGACGGCACATTGATAGGACGCACATAGGGCATTACAGCATGTGAGTGCTTGTTTTTTTACCCTGCTATTTTTTATCATAATGTTATGGTTATTCACACTATTGCGCCCATATCCGTTAGTTCTCACACGTGTATGCGGTGCTGACGCGTGGAAGTAAGATCTCCGTCACATCAGCAGCAACAGTTTGGACGCAACCGGAGGAGAGCAAAGAAACTTTTGAGGCCATTTCTATCTATTTTTAAGTAAGTAGATAGCACGGTGGGGGTGTAAGAAACATGACCATAGGGTACTGTCGCAATGGTTGTATTTGGTTTTTTTTTCCAGACAAGTCCCTTCAATCTGAAAGAAGGTAATGGGACATGTGGACTTTAGTAGATCTCTCCAATATCATCTACTTGTGATTTCCTAGGGACTGCACGCGGAACTTCCAGGTTCAATATCTTTTAGTGCCCTGAATCATTCGGTTTATATTGTAATTTTTTTGTGTTTTCTGTTTCTTGTGTGGTTCATGCTATTGTATACAAATGCTGGTGATAGCTTTTTTTTATTCACTTTAGGCAGCCATTCCCCATTCTACTAAAAAAGCTATTTGAGGGATCACATCACTAGGTTTTCCCATATAGGATCTCTGCCTCTTTATTTGTAGAGCACCTATTTATCTTCCAATAGATATTAGGTTGGGGTTATGTTGTAGCCGCTGATCATACTGTTTTTAGTTTAATTTTTTTCACCACAAAGTTTTTTCACATCATCACTTACCAGCAGCCACCATAATATAAAAATGTCACTCTTATTCCAGTAGAGCACTTCGATGTTTGTAACTTAATATTCATTTTCAGAGACGACACAGATATAAACACATAGATTTAGAACACGAGAGTTTAGAGCCCACTATATTTCAATAATAGTCACAACTCCTCCCAAAACCTCTAACAGATCCCTGGATGTTTAGCGTTCCTGAGGAAATATTAGAACAAGAGAGATACCAAGTACTTAGGGTCCTCAAGGTACCACACTCTAGAACTGAGAATGAGATACCATTTATTGAAGAGTGGAACCATCTCCTTTGACACATGTCATTCGTTTAGGTCAATATTATCTATCACAGTACAGAACAAACCCTAAGAAGTTTTGGATAAAGAATTATTGAAATCCAAGAAAAATTAGTCCAATTCTCCGAACTCAAGGAGTACAGGAAAAGTACTTAGATGAAAAAATTCACAGAGATATAGAAAAATTGGAGAAACGAGGATCATTAAGTTACAAAACAGAAAAAAATTATCATGGAGCAAAAAATTATGAAACAAAAGTACAAAGAGACTGAAAACTTGAGAAAAAGTTAAATTGTAAGACACACATCCTGTAGTTGAGTGTGCAATCCCACCAATCAATACAAACGATTTAAAAGGAGAAGTTAAATCAAACCAAAAAAAGACATATAAAATGGATAACGATAACACAAATAGAAAGACGATCACATCTAACAGTCCCCTAACATGGGAGCAGGCCACAAGTCCCTGTAATGGACGATCACCATAGATACCTGGCCCACCCGAGAGAGGTACTTTTAATGGTAATGGGTCGATATTAGGCAATCACGTAGCACATATAATGTATGGACCCGAGAGGTCATTTAGGGGTTAATGATAATAAGTGTATTTAGAAACTAATAACAATTTCATAACCCTACAACTTCTCACCATTTGAAAAATCCTGAGTATATCAACACCAATTGGGTCTTTTTTAGGTACCACGACAGCTGTATGTTGGTAGCGGGGATTTCCTTCCATTCCCGTAACGGAAAGAACAAGCGATATAGAATCCCAGTGTGGAGAAAATGACAACCCCAGGTCGGCGAGACTCAAAGAATAGAATTCAGAGAAAAAGTAGGTGGAGAGAAGGCAAAGAGAAAAAGTCAGAGCATCCAACCATCGGTAGAGGTTAGCAATATATATCAATATCATCATGCTATAGAACCACTGAGGGTTGTAGAGAAAGTTTGTCCCAGAGTGCCTTAATTTTCGTCTCCTCCAAGTACCAAAATGTGTGATCTATATATAGAACACTCTAATTTGCAACGATTAACACTAAAAAGTACTTCATGAAAGTGCTTATCAGTAGGAGTCATCAGACCATAATAAAATTATTGAGTCAAGAGTTCATCCACACCACCAAATTTAAAAGGCCTCAGTGTTTTACCCCAAACTATTAAGGGAATTTCTTAAGACAACACATTTACGGAACTGGTCCATATCAGGATATGGAAAGGGCAACCAGTGAGTTCAAAATCCCTAACACAAGTCGAGTAACTGGAAAAAGATGCGTTAAGATTTATAGAAAGTAATAAACACATTGTAATAGATCGGCAGACAAGGGGGAGTGCATAGTAATCATGGACTCTGACTTTATACAAGAGTATCCTTGAGAATCCTAACGACTGGAACCACATATAAAAACCTGCGGCTGTAATCCATCCTATCGAGTGTAAAACAGCCTTCAAGAATATCTTCGCACAGGGATTCCTTGGATGGAAATATTCAAAGGGTGAATTGGAGTTCTTTGGAATATATCAACAGCCAAGGATCAATTTTCTATTTCATTCCAAAGATTCATAAAGACTCTTTGTAATCCCTACCCTGGACCCCCATCCTATCCCGGGGATCAAATCTTGAACATCCAATCTGTCTCATTTTAATCGATTCTACTCTGCAAGAAATATGTCCACCAAAATCCCGTCATTTTAAGAGACACACACACGTACGTATAATTTGGTCCGGGACCCTCAAATTGGAAGTCATTACATTTGGGGGGGGGTCACGTGTGACGTGACGTCTCTGTATAATCGTCATTAATCATGACTTAGGTATCAAGCAATTAAAGGGTGTTAACAAAAAGATGACAGTCTTGAACAGGGATTCAAGAGTTATACTAATCAGGAGGATACGTTATTTCCTCCTTAAATACTATTTCAGTTAACGACACAAACAGCTTCTTGTGCCCACCAGATATGGGGCACTGCAGTGGGTACAAGGTTCGCCCCTAGCTATGCTAACATCTTATATGGGCATGTGGGAGGAGGAGTAACATCCAATCAGCAGCCATTGGGGCGGCCTTGTACTATGGAAACGACTATATAATGACTGCTATGTCTCTGGGGTGGAGGCACAGAAGATCTAGGGAAGTTCCAAACATATTAAACAATAAATATAGATCTAAAATTCACATTTAACAAGACCAGCCATCAATATAGACTTTTTGGATCTCACATTATTCATTGAGAAGGGGTCTATTGAGACCCAGCACCTTTTACAAAAGTAATCGCTACATACGTTAAAACTCCCTGGCATCCCAGCCATCACAACCTAAATGGATTGACAATATTCCCAAGGTCCAGTTCCTAAGAATAAAGTGAATTGGCCTGCAACCTGAAATATTTCGAGATACAGGCCAATACCTTAAAAAGATAAATTCTTCAGAGAAGTATAATCCCAATAAGGTTATGAGGGCCTTAGAGACCTGTAAAAAGTGTCAATTATAGATGACCTTATCTTGTATGATAATAAGAATCAAAACAAATCAGATGGTGTTGAGTTTATTCCCTTCATCAACCAAATACAATGGAAGTCCAATAAATACACAAATAATTAAGAAACATTGGGGCATTCCTACAAGGGTGAATACAATCTTAAAATCAATATTCCCCCAAAGATCCTCAGATATTTTAAAAAAGCTTACAATCCAAAACTTAAACTATCCCCAAGTTGTCCGTTCAATTCCATGAAAGCACATAATACAAATGGCTAAAGGATTGATGGATTTTTCACATGTGGGTAATGCATGGCTTGTGGATATAGCTCCAAAGTTAATCAATTTCAATCCAATGTTACGGGATTAAATTCCCCATTAAATCATTCATCTCCTGCAATACTCCTTTTGTGGTCTACCTGTTAGAGTGCCCATGTGGACTACAATATGTAGGCGAACAGTAGACCATTGAAACGACGTCTTGCAGAACATATTTACAATATTAAAAGGGTCTGGAGACACACATGTCTCCAGCCACTTTTAAAAGTAAGCATGGACAAAATCCTGAAGGGTTAATCTGTAAAGGGATTGAATGTCCCAACAGAATTGGAGGGGGGGGTGACAAAATAATCTTAATATCCAGAACGCGAAAGCTACTGGATATATACCCTTAAAACCAATGACCCCAAAGGACTAATATATTGAATCTCGACCTGGCAAGCTTCCTAAGAGAAGTTTAGGTCTATATAGTATACTGCATGATTGGATATAGCATAACCAGGTTTATCTTATGGTTCAATCTAATTATTCTCTTTCCCCATCTGGGTCCTCTATGCCGGCATTGGCAGGGAGTCAGCTTATAGCTATCTTTCAAAATACAATTTGGAATTATAAGCCATAATGTTGCTATCCACATTTTTATTTATATTTTTATATGGAATCAGATTATTTTTATTGAATGTATTTCTATGTATAGATGTATTGGCATTAGAATATATTATTATAGCCTACTGCCATTTTTATAATATGTTTCACGAAATATGCTGGAGTTATGTATATTGTGATTGTTACTGTCGCAGCTGAAGGGGTTAAGTCAGCTGTTACAATTGCCCTTCATTATCTACAGTGGAAAATCAGTGGGAGTTCCCAGTGAGGACAATTACCCAATGGAATCCCTCGTTAGCAATGCACAAGGATATAAATAACCTACATGCCCCCACGGCTCCATTACCCCTGAAGAAGTGACGTCAGAGTCAACGAAATGCGCGTAGGGTGGAGCCTCCAGACGTGCTGTCGGCGTGCATACCCATTGAGAGGATAATGGTTTGATTGGCGGGGAAAGTCTTCTGAGGAGGGAAAGGCGCTCCGAGGCGCGGCCACGAAGCGGGGACCCACCCGAATCCAGCCTCCTCCTGCAATCCCTCGGCAATCCTCCCATGTAAGCGGACGGCACGTTGTAGGACGCACATAGGGCTTAGCATGTGAGTGCATGTTTTTTACCCTGCTATTTTGATCAATAAATGTAATGTTATCACACTATTGGCGCCCTCTTGTCCCAACACGGTGTATGGCGGTGCTGACGCTGAAGTAAAGATCACGTCACCAGCAGCAGCAACAAGTTGGGACCAACCGGGAGGAGAGCAAAGAAACCTTTGAGGCCCATTTCTATCTATTTTTATAGTAAGTAGATAGCAACGTGGGGGGTGTAGAGAACTGACCAGAGGTACTGCGCAATGGTTGTTTTTTGTTTTTATTTCCAGCACAGTCTTTCAATCTAAAAGGAATGGGACAGTGTGGACTGTAGATCTCATCCATATCATCTACTTGATTCATGGGACTGCACTCGCTGTCAGTTCAATATCGTTAGTGCGCCAGGGAAATCATTGTTTGTATTGTATATGTTTTTGTGTTTTCGGTTTCTTGTTGTTCATGCTTTATACATGCCTTGTGGATAGGTTTGTTTTTCCTAGGCAGCCATCCCCCTTCTACTAAAATAGCTTGTGAGGGTCACATACAGGGTTTCCCATATAGGGGATCTCTCTTTTATTTGTAGAGCACCTATTTTTTCAATAGTATATAGTTAGGGTTTATAGGTTTGAGCGCTTATCATATGTTTTAGTTTAATTTTTTTCACCACAAGTTTTTATCCATCATCACATACCAGCAGCCACCCATTAATATAAAATGTCACTCTTTTCCAGTAGAGCACTTCGTAGTTGTAACTTAGATAAATTATTTTCAGACGACACAGTATAGAACACATAGATTAGAACACTGAAAATTTAGATACACTATTTAATAAGTAAAAAACTCCTCACACAAGAATAGAGACAGATCTGGGAAGTGGTAGCTTTGAGGAATATATAGAACATAAGAGAATACCAAGGGGACTTAGGGTCCTCAGGTACCCACTCTAGAAACTGAGAATGAGATCTTTATGAAAGAGTAACCCATCTCCTTGCACAGTGCATTCGGTTTAGTCAATTTATCTATCCATACAGAACAAAATCCCTAGAAGTTTTGGAAAGAGATTATTGAAATCCAAGAAAAATTAGGAACCAACTTCTCCGAACTCAAAGAGTACAATACTAGATGAAAAAATTTCACGAATAGAAAAATTGGAGAAAGAGGTCATTAGTTCAAAACAAAAAATTTATCAGGGACAAAAAAGATTATGAACAAAATAGACAAGAGACTGGAAAACTAGAAAAAAGTTAACATTGTAGAAGACATCCGTAGTTGAGGTGCAATCCCACCAATCAATAAAACTAATATTAAAGGAGGAAGTTAAATCAAAACCAAAAAAGACAATGAAAAATGGATAAGATAACATAGAAAACGACATCTCAAAGGCCCTACAGGAGCTAGGCCACAAGCACCTGTAAGGGACGATCACCATAGATACCATGGCCACCACGAGGAGGGTATTTTAATGGTAATGGTAGATTGGGCATCACGAAGCACTATAATGATGGACCCAGAGAGTCATTTAGGGTTTAGATATAGTGTATTTAGAACTAATAACATTTCAGACCCTACAACTTACCACCCATTTGATCATGAGAGTAATCAACACCAATTGTCTTTTTTAGACCAGACGGATTACGATTTCCCCGTACGAAAACAGCGAATAGAAATCCCATTGGGAGAAAAGACACCCCCAGGTCGGCGAGACGCAAAAGAATAGAGGATTCAGAGGAAAAAGAGGTGGAAGAAGGAAAGAGAAAAAGTCAGAGCAGCCAAACCATCGGTAGAGGTTAGCCATATATTCAATATCAGCAGCTATAAACCACTGAGGTTGAAGAGAAAGTTTTGTCCAGAGGCCTTAATTTCGCTCCCTCCAATGTACCAATATGTTTGATCTATATATAGACACTCATAAATTTGCAAGACGATTAACACTAAAAAGTACTTCATGAAAATGCTATCAAGGAGGTCATTCAGGACAATAATAAAATTATTGAGCAAAAGGTTATCCCCACCCACCAAATTAAAAAGGCCCTCAGTGTTTTAACACCCAAACATATTAAGGGAAATTTCTTAGAAACATTTACTAAACTGGTCATTCAGGATATGGAAGGGCAACCAGTGAGTTCAAAATTCCCTAAACACAATCTAAGTAAACTGGAAAAAGATGCAGTTAAGAGTTAGAAAGTATAAACAAATTGTAATAAAGTCGCAGACAAGGGGAGCATAGTTATCATGGACTCTGACTATTATAAGAAGAGTCCTTGAGAATCCTAAGCGATGGAACCACATATAAAACTGCCGTGTAATCCCTCTATAGAGTTTAAAAGCAGCACTCAAGAATATCTGCACAAGGGATTCTTGGATGGAAATATTTCCAAAAGTGAATTGGAGTTCTTGGATATATCACAGCCAAGGATTCCAATTTTCTATTTCATTCCAAGATTCATAAAGATCTTTGGAATCCCCCTGGACCCCCATCATATCGGGGATAAAATCATTGACATCCAATCTGTCTCAGTTTAATCGATTCTACTCTGCAGAAATATGTCCCCAAAATCCCGTCATTTTTAGAGACACCACCCACGTACTAATTTGGTCAGGGACCTCAAATGGGAAGATCATTACATTTGGGTCACGTGTGACGTGACGTCTCTGTATATCGTCATTAATCATGACTTAGGTATCAGAGCAATTAGAAGGGTGTTAAACCAAGATGACGTCTTGAACAGGATTCAGAGAATTTATACTAGAGGGGATACGTTATATCCTTACACAATAACTATTTCAGTTACGACAACCAGCTTTCTTCCCTCCAGATATGTGGCACTGCCATGGGTACAAGTTTCGCCCCTAGCTTGCTAACATCTTTATGGGCATGTGGGAGGAGGAGTACATCCAATCCAGCAGCCCATTTGGGGCGAGCCTTGACTATGGAAACGCATATGATGACGTGCTATGTTCTGGGGTGGAGCACAGAAGATCTAGGGAAGTTCCAAACATATCTACACAATAATAATATGAATCTAAAATTCACATTTAACACCAGCCCATCAGTATAGACTTTTTGGATCTCACATTATTCATTGAGAAGGGGTCTATTGAGACCAAGACCTTTTACAAAAGGTAGATGCTATACGTACCTCCTGGCATCCGCCATCACAACCATAGATGGATTGACAATATCCCAGGGCCATTCCTAAGAACTAAAAGGAATTGCTCTCAACCGGAAATATCGAGATACAGGCCAATGACCTTAAAGATAAATTCATTCAAGAGAGTATAATCCCAATAAGGTTATGAGGGCCTTAAGACTGTAAAAGTGTCAATAGAGATGACCTTCATCTGTATTGATAATAGAGATCAAACAATCAGATGGTGTTGAGTTTTATTCCCTTCATCACCAAATACAATGGAATGTCCAATAAAATAACACAAATAATTAAGAAACATGGGGCATTCTACGGGTGATACAATCTTAAAATCAATATTACCCAAACCCCCTCAGATAGTTTTAAAAAAAGCTGACAATCAAAACTTAAACTATCCCCAAGTTGTCCGTTCAATTCCATGAAAGCACATAATACAACATGGCTAAAGAATTAGATGGATTTTTCACATGTGGTAAATGCATTGGCTGTGGATATAGCTCCAATGTAATCATTCTCATCCATGTTACGGGGATTAATTCCCCATTAAATCATTCATCTCCTGCAATACTCCTTTTGTGGTCTACCTGTTAGAGTGCCCATGTGGACTACAATATGTAGGGCGAACAGGTAGACCATTGAAACGACGTCTTGCAGAACATTTACAATATTAAAAGGGGTCTGGAGACACACAGTGTCTCCAGCCACTTTAAAAGTAAGCATGGACAAATCCTGAAGGGTTAATCTGTAAGGGATTTGAATGTCCCAAGCAGATTGGAGGGGGGGGTGACAAATAAATCTTATATCCAGACGCGAAAGCTACTGGATATACCCTTAAACACATGCCCCAAGACTAAAATATTGAATTCGACCTGGCAGCATTCCTAAGAGATAGTTAGGTCTATATAGTTACTGCTGATGTTGGATATAGCATAACCAGGTTATCTTATGGTTCAATCTAATATATTCTCTTTCCACCTCGGGTCCTCTATGCCGCCATTGGCAGGGAGTACTTAATAGCTATCTTTCAAATACAATTTGGAATATAAGCCATAATGTTGCTATCCACTTTTTATTTATTTTTATATGGAATCAGATTATTTTTATTGATGTATTTCTATGTATAAGATGTATTGGCATTAAAATATTAATTATAGCCTACTGCCATTTTTTTTATAAGTATGTTTCACGAATATGCTGGAGTGTATGTTATATTGTGTTGTTACTGTCCAGGCATGAAGGGGTTAAGTCAGCTGTAATACAATTGCCCTTCATTATCTACAAGTGGACATCGTGGGGTTCCCAGTGAGGACAATTACCCAATGGGAATCCCTCGTTAGCAATGCCCAAGGATATAAATAACCTACAGTGCCCCCACGTCTCCATTACCCCTGAAGAAGTGACGTCAGAGTCACAAATGCGCGTAGGTGGAGCCTCCAGGACGTGCTGCGGTCGTGCATACCCATTGGAGGAGAAGAGGTTGATTGGCGGGGAAAGTCCTCTGAAGGGAATAGCCTCCGACCGCGGCCACGAAGCGGGGACCCACGCCGAATCCAGCCTCCTCCTGCAATCACCTCGGCATCCTCCATGTAAGCGACGGCACGTTGTAGACGCACATAGGCATTACAGCATGTGAGTGAATTTTTTTTACCCTGCATTTTTTAACATAAATGTTATGTTATCACACTATTGGCGCCCATTCTTGTTCCACACGGTGTATGGCGGTGCTGACCTGGAAGTAAAATCACGTCACCAGCAGCAGCAACAAGTTGGAGCCAACCGGGAGGAGAGCAAAGAACTTTTGAGGCCCATTTCTATCTCTTTTTTAAGTAAGTAGTAGCAACGGTGGGGTTGTAGAGACTGACCATAGGGTACTGCGCCAATGGTTGTTTTTGTTTTTATTTCCAGACAAGTCTTCAATCTAAAAGGAATGGGACGTGTGGACTGTAGATCTCATCCATATCATCTACTTGATTCATGGGACTGCACTCGGCTGTCAGGTTCAATATCTGTTAGTGCGCCAGGGAATCATTGTTTGTATTGTAATTTTTTTTGTGTTTCTGTTTCTTGTTGTTCATGCTTTGTATACATGCCTTGTGGATAGGTTTGTTTATTCCTTAGGCAGCCATTCCCCATTCAACTAAAATAGCTTGTGAGGGATCACATACAGGGTTTCCCATATAGGGATCTCTCTTTATTTGTAGAGCACCTATTTATTTCAATAGTATATAGGTTAGGGTTTATAGGTTTGAGCGCTGATCATATGTTTTTAGTTTAATTTTTTTCACCACAAGTTTTAACCTCATCACATACCAGCAGCCAACCATTAATATAAATGTCCCTCTTTTCCAGTAGAGCACTTCGTAGTTGTAACTTAGATAAATTATTTTCAGACGACACAGAATAGAACCATAGATTAGACACTGAGAATTAGATACACTATTATAAAGTAGAAAACTCCTCACACACGAAATGAGACAGATCTGGGAAGTGGTAGCTTTGGAGAATATATAGAACAGAGAAATACCAAGGGGACTTAGGGTCCTCAAGGTACCCACTCTAGAAACTGAGAATGGATCTTTATGAAAGAGTGGAACCATCTCCTTGACACATGTGCATTCGGTTTAGTCAATTTATCTATCCAGTACAGAACAAATCCCTAGAAGTTTTGGATAAAGAGATTATTGAAATCCAGAAAATTAGGCCAATTCTCCGAACTCAAAGAGTACAAAGTACTAGATGAAAAAATTTCACAGAATAGAAAATTGGAGAAAGAGGTCATTAGTTCAAAACAGAAAAAATTTATCAGGACAAAAAGATTATGAACAAAATAGACAAAGAACTGGAAAACTGAGAAAAAAGTTACGTCAGAGTCCGAAACGCGCGTAGGGTGGAGCCTCCAGGACGTTCTGCGGCGTGCATACCCATTGAAGGAGAAGAGGTTGATTGGCGGGGAAATTCATCTGAGAGGGAATAGCGCTCCGTCGGCGCCACGAAGCGGGGACCCACGCCGAATCCAGCCTCCTCCTGCAATCCCTCGGCATCCTCCCATTAAGCGGACGCACGTTGTAGGACGCACATAGGCATTACAGCATGTGAGTGCATGTTTTTACCCTGCTATTTTTATCAATATCAATGTTATGTTATCACCACTATTGGCGCCCATTCTTGTTCCCACACGGTGTTTGGCGGTGCTGACGCTGGAAGTAAAGATCACGTCACCAGCACAGCACAAGTGGAGCCAACCGGGAGGAGAGCAAAACCTTTTGAGGCCCATTTCTATCTATTTTTAAGTAAGTAGATAGCAACGGGGGGTGTTAGAGAACTGACCATAGGGTACTGCGCAATGGTTGTTTTGTTTTTTATTTCCAGACAAGTCTTCAATCTAAAAGGAATGGGACAGTGTGGGACTGTAGATCTCATCCAATATCATCTACTTGATTCATGGACTGCACTCTGCTGTCAGTTCATATCTGTTAGTGCGCCAGGGAATCATTGTTTGGNTATTGTATATGTTTTTGTGTTTTCTGTTTCTTGTTGTTCATGCTTTGGGTACCACTGTGTAGGACGATTAAATAGCATTTTGGTTAAAAGTCGTTTAACCTCGTAATTTTTGCTTTCGACCATTCCTGATGATGCAGGATGGCTCGGCGTGCTGTATGCCCAATCAATACCTAATATTGCGGCCCATTCCTTGGTTTCTGTTGCAGTAAAAGCAGGTCCACCATCAAAATGAAAGGCCTTATATCATATATATCCAAATATATTAAATCAAACGGCTTGCTCGGTATCGCATTAATAATAAATGGTGGTGCCTGATGATTAGGACTGTTTACTAACAGTCAGGGTTTACAGTTGCCTGATCAAGATAGGCAGCAATGGCCTTCCACTTAGCAATATGTGTTAGTGGTTTTCTTTTGGCATTTAAAAATCCATTTGATTTCCATATTGGGAGATCGTGCCGAACGTGCTAAGTATGCGGAATCTGTAACTATAAGTACATGTCCATTAACTGTAAGTGCTTCTTTCATAGCAAATGCTAATGCATGAATTTCTGCATACTGTGCAGAGTGATCCCCTATAGGTAATTGCCAACTGTGCAGCAGATTCATATCTGCATCATATTTAGCAATTCCTGAACCTGCAGATTTATTTACTCCTTCTTTGTTTGAGTCTATAGCTGAACCATCTGTGTAGAAAATGCATGTGTAATAATCATTTGGATGTGTCTGTGTTTCCATCTGACTCCGTCAAAAGGTAATTGGTAAATCATCCAGTGTTATTAATATTTTGTCATGCACAAAATGTATTTGAGGATCCTCTATAATCGTGTACCACTTTAACCAGCGGCTTCTTAATGCCTTCCTGTCCGGAATGGTCTGTTTCTGCAATGTTGACAGTGAAGCTACTGAAGTGTATATATAGATATCCTGTCCCTGTGCCAAGTCTCTCGATTTCAGCACTGTAAGTGTGACTGCTGATAACAATTTTTCAAGCGGCAAATATTTCTTCTCTGTACTTGTGAAGACATAAGATAGAAGTGTAATTGGTACAGCTTCCATGGCATTGTAAATTCTAATGTATGCAGCTAGTGGTGAAATGTTTACATATGCTGACAATGGTTTTGTTGGGTTGTGCTGCGCTAAGTAGGAAGCATCATTAACGGCTGCTAATAACTTTCGAAATGCCTCATCCTCAACAGTTAACCATTTAAAAGGTGTTTTCGGCCTAGTCTGTTCTGACTTAATCTCGCGTGATATTGCATGATGCAATGGTTCAATCAGCACATTAAAATCTGGGATAAACGTCATTGAAAAATTCAGTAACCCAATAATGCTCCTTAGCTGTTTCAGTGTTTTAGGAACACTGATGTTGGACATTTTCTCTCTGTAATTACTAGAAACGCCATTTTCAGCTATTTCAAAGCCTAAAAATGTCACATTTTCTCTTGCAAGCTGTGATTTCTTTAACGAAACCAGGTAACCAGCCTCTGTCAATGTAAGCAATACTTCTGTCAGGACTTTAAAATGTTCTGTTTCTGGCGTGTCGATGACGTCATCCAGGAGAGACGGGTAAAGGCTGAGCTCCGGAGAGCCTTCCAAATAAACTCTGATTTTTGACCCTTTACACCCGACCAAAAACCCGAAAAATGCCCCTGACGACCCTCTAAACCCAGAGGGATGGCAAATAAGGGGAAAAATCACTCGATCAAAGGGGTTGGCAGGTTCTTCACCCCCGCAAAACAGCCCGCTGAGGCGGGGGGAAGACGGCAAGATGGCGCAAAGACTTCAGGCCCACGAGGCAAACAAGGCCTTACAGACCCGGTGAGCCCCGCTGAGACCCCCCCTTCCCCGGACGGGAGAATCACGAAGATGTATTTGGAGGAACTCCACGCCAAGCTCCAACGATCGCTACAAACCAACATAAAGGAAGCGGTGGCGGAAATTAGACATGATATCCAAGGCCTGCAAGAAACACCACCACGCTGGAGACCAGACTGGATGAGGCCCTGCACCATCAATCGGAGGCCGACGATGAAATTATACGTCTGGGCCAAGAAATAAACACACTACGAGATGGATTGGAAGACCAGGAAAACAGGGATCGCCGCCAGAACCTGAGGATCCGCGGCATCCCTGAGGCGGTAATGCCCACACACTTACGAGCATACCTAGCGGACTTCTTCCTCTCCATATGCCCAGACCTCGATCCTCGGGACATGGAAATTGACAGAGCGCACAGAGCTCTGGGCCCACGCTCTGAGGACCCCAACCGCCGGCGGGACGTGATCGTGCGACTCCATAGCTACTCCACTAAAGACAAACTAATCGGAGCTAGCAGAGAGAGAGACACGATCACGTTCCGAAGCGAACCGCTTCAGGTCTATAATGACCTCTCTAAATTAACTGTGAATCGACGCAAAGCATTACGCCCTTTTACGCTACTCCTCCGCGAGAAAGGAATAAAGTATAAATGGGGATTTCCTTTTTAATTGATCATCTCCCACAAGGGGAAATTCCTTACAATACGGCACCCCGAGGATATGGGTCACCTGGCAAAAGCCCTGGGCCTCCCCGTGGAACCCTTCCAATCTACCCACTCAGCTGGTAACCGAACCCAGGACAAAGATGACCTACCTGTGAGAGTCTCGGAGCGGATTGCGGAACAAAGACAATCCTGAGACAAGTGAGGAGAGGTCCACAGTTTACCACGCTTCCCGCCCGGGAGAACACCGCACATTAGCTCTGAAAATCCATCAAAATGGCGACTGGAGCGGCCTTACCTCCTCACGTGGAAACCCTCCGAGCCGCAGATAAACAGCAACCTTCTTCAGCCGCGGTTCATTTCCGACTCCAGCCGCCTCGCCATAGACAACCAGACGACGGACACCGCTCAACTAACACCGGAAATCCACAGTTAAACACGGCTCCCGTCTAGGAGAAACCCACCAACTGCACCGAAAATCCCACAAAATGGCGTCTGGAGCGACCTTACATGCCCACGTGGAATCCTCAGATGAGCTGCAACCTTCTTCCACAAAATGGTGCCTGGAGAGGCCGTATCCTTCCGCGGAGCACCCCGCTGACCCCAGGTGAGCCACGACTGACGTCATCATCGTGCGCGGTACATATCCGCTACTGACGAAAACACCGCCTGAGCCCGGAGGCTGTAACCCTTTTCGACCACCAGGGCTCCCGAGTGATCCCCACCCAAAGTGAGCCACATCAATCCTGGCTCCAGTTTGTCCGGCGCCCCCCCCCCCCTCGGCCGAGGGGGTCTTACCAGTTTGCTTACCTTTTCCACTGGATCCCTGGTTCCCTCTCCCCCTCCACGAGAGTGCCAGCAGCGCAAAACTTCTCAGTCCCACCCACGCCCATCCAGCGGACAAACGCCTGAGGACAGGGTCTGTAAAACTGTTGCACCCGCACACATTTCCCTATTAGACTTTTTCTCTCGCCCCACGTTCAGTATAGTTCCCCCCCTTATTATCCTAATGTTGCGTTACCCCCCAATAGAAGGCTTATCAAGATCAGATATCGATTCCTCTCCTCCCCCTCCCAGGACCCCCCCCTCCCACTCCTATTCCCAACCTCCTCTCTTCCCCCCTGCCCCCTCCTGTCCACCTCTCCCCTCCTCCCCTCCCCTCTTCCCCCCTCCCCCCCCACCTGCCCAGTCGCCCCCTGCCCCTCGCTCCCCCTCCCCCCCCTCACTAACTGGAGGAACCCCCTCCTATTACCCCTACCAAAGCCCCTCTCACACGGACTCCCAACCCCCGAGGACCTGATATAGCAATGCTAAGTTTATAGATGTTCCCCCCCTTGACTCAGTATCCCACAAAAAGTTGTTGTTGTTGTTGTTGTTGCTGTCGTTGCTCTGAACAGAGCCTCGGTTCTTACCCTCGCTAACTCAAAGGCTGAGAAAAGTTGATTTCTCTGCTAATACATGAAGGAACAATCCATACGGTTCCTATGTAAATAAGCTCAAAGGTTTACTTTTGCCGCGTCAAGTTACCAATCCCATGCTGCATATCCCCCCTCCTCCCCAATACCCTCCTCCCTTTCACACACCCCCCTCCCCTACCCCCCATCCCCGCCCCCCCCCCCTCTCTCCCCTCTATCCCTCCCCCTCTCTCTTCCCTCTCCCTCCGTCCGCCCCCCCAACCCTCCCACCATCCACGTCCCTCCCGCGCCCCCTCCCGGACGCCACAAGACAAGGCGGGTTGCCCCTTTCCCCTGCTAAAACTGTCCCCAACAGCATACGGTAGAGTGAGGCATTAACTAGACTAACTGCAGGAGGCAGCAGATCCTTCTAAACACTGAAAATTTCAAACACCTACTCAACTGAATGTATCTTCTACATCTTGTATGAGGTTTGCGGATTATATCTAAACTCCTAACAACATTATCTTATCAGGTTCCAAGAGTCTATAGCTTTTCCTGAATGTTGTTAATGCTGTGGTCAATGCCTAACTTAGTTGTAAAGGAATATGTACCGTATACTCTATATGCTTCTAGCTGTGGAGAATGAATGCTAATGAGATAACTCCTAACAACATTATCCAAACAGGTACCAGGATTCTATTGCCCTTTCCTAAAGGTTGTTAATGCCTAGCCTGGGTGTAAAGGAATATGCACTGCATACTTTATATATTCTCCGCTGTTTCAAAATGAATACTAAATGAGATATGTACGTGAACTAACCCCTCCCCACCCACCTGATCCAAACATAAAACAACCCACACATACACCCGACCCACATCCCATTCGCCCACGGGCAACCGCACCCCCCCTCCCTTCCTTTTTTTTTTCTTTTCCTGCCCTGCCGGCGATAGGCCCCCTAGAAGCCCCACCAACCAGGACACCCTAGAGAATGTAGGCTCGGGCGTAACTTTATACAGCTAAGGGTCTCCACCCAGCCCGCCTCTACTGGAGAACGTTACCGGACCCGCCCCCAAGGGTCTTAAACCACACCAGCCGGTCTTTAGACTAGACCGGTTTACAACCTTTTAGACCCCATTAGGGTCGACTTTCCTTCCTTTTTCTTCTACCCGCTGTTACTGTCCCAGCGGTCCCCCCCCCCACCCCCCCCCCCCCCCCCCTGGCCCATTTTGGCTGTTTATCTCTAGCACTAGCCCAACGAAAACACACACCGAACCCCCTGCAAAGCAGGAAACCTCCACTATCGAGACTCCTCCTCGAGCCTCCCCCCCCCAACCAGAGGGGAAACAACTTACGGGCCAATACCAGCTCTAGATAATATGTCTCACCAAAAAGCATTAAAAATTGTTTCCCTAAATGTTAAAGGCCTACACAACAATAGGAAGAGACGCCTAGCCCTTCAGGAAATAAAGAAGGCAGGTGGTGATGTTGTTTTCCTCCAGGAGACACACTTCACGTATCAGGAACCGCCTAAAACATTCCAACATGCGTATCCGTTGAGCTATTTCTCATCATTTAGTAGCAAACGTAGAGGGGTTGCCATTCTGATCCGTCAGGGCACCCCATTAAATCTGACAAAAATTCAGGCAGATCCAGAGGGAAGATTTATTGTAGTCTATGGCTCACTTTCAGGCACGGCAATCGCCCTTATTAACCTATATGCCCCAAACGAGAACCAGACAGAATTCTTAAAACAAGTTCTGGAAGAAATTGACCCACAGTACCTATCCTCGCTACTATCGCAGGTGATTTAAATATGGCTTTCAACCCAAAAGAAGACAAATCGAGCCACCCAGGACGACAACACTCCACTCAGTCACAAAGACTGGGGAAAAAATTCAAAGACATCTTGGGGGACTTTTCTCTCTTGGACATTTGGAGAACACAACACCAGGGGCAAAGGGATTACACATTTTACTCGGCGCCTCACCAGACCTATTCCCGTATTGACTACTTTCTTGCTACCAAGAACATCCTAGAAGCCACCACAAACTCAGATATCGGCCCAATCACATGGTCAGATCATGCTCCCATCACCATGACCCTATCCATTCCATTTGTGAAATCGATCTCGTATTGCTGGAGACTTAACGACTCCTTACTGAATCACTCTGGAACAGTACTGGAGCTCAAAATATCCCTTAGGGAATACTTTCGAATAAACGCAGGCTCCGTCTCGTTTCCAGCAAGCCTGTGGGAAGCCCATAAGGCGACAATCCGAGGAAACCTCATCTCGATTGCCTCCCACCGGAAAAAAAACTAAACTCAAATTAACCACCCCCCCCCCCCCCCCCCCCCCCCCCCCCACCTTCCCAATTGTCCCCTCTCCCCCCTTCAAAAATTCAAAGACATCTTGGGGGACTTTTCTCTCTTGGACTTTTGGAGAACACAACACCAAGGGCAAAGGGATTACACCTTTTACTCGGCACCTCACCAGACCTATTCCCATATTGTCTACTTTCTTGCTACCACGAACATCCTAGAAGCCACCACAAACTCAGATATCGGCCCAATCACGTGGTCAGATCATGCTCCCATCACCATGACCCAATCCATTCCATTTGTGAAATCGATCTCGTATTGCTGGAGACTTAACGACTCCTTACTGAATCACTCTGGGACAGTACTGGAGCTCAAAAAATCCCTTAGGGAATACTTTCGAATAAACGCAGGCTCCGTCTCGTCTCCAGCAAGCCTGTGGGAAGCCCATAAGGCGACAATCCGAGGAAACCTCATTTCGATTGCCTCCCACCGGAAAAAAACTAAACTCAAATTAACCAAAGAGCTTACCGATAAAATAATCAGCTTAGAGCAGCAGCACAAAAATAACCCCTCCCGGAGAATCTATAAACAGCTGACAACTGCTAGAAGCGATTTAAGAATTATCCAATTGGAAAACGTAGAAAAAGCTCTCAAATGGACGGGTCAGAGGTATTATGATAAAGGGAACAAGGCCGATTGACTTCTTGCTAGCAAGCTACGAGGAATACAAAAAAGATCACAAATAACGGCGATCCGGAATGGCGCTGGTGAGCTTCTATATAACGGAAAAAAAATAGCAGAGGAATTTACCAAATTTTATACCAAATTATATAACCTAAGGACCCACTCTGTTAACCCAGGCGTAAACGAAGTGTCAGCAGCCACTGACTATCTAGCCGATTGCGATCTCCCCTCGCTAACAGAGGAGGAAAATCTTATCTTGAATGCCACAATAACGGCAGAAGAATTAGAAATGGCCGTCAAGGCTTCATAAATCTCCAAAACGCCGGGCCCTGATGGTTTCACAAATGCCTACTATAAGAAATTTCTCCCCATCTTGTCCACTCATCTATTGAGCTTGTTCAACTCATTCTTAGAAGGGAGTCCTATCCCATCTTCAATGTCGTCCGCCAATCTGGCTATAATACTCAAAGAAGGGAAGGACCCCACCCAATGCGGAAGTTATAGACCAATCTCACTGTTGAACAATGATCTAAAACTCTATAGTAAAATTTTGGCGAACAGACTTAATCCTATCCTCCCGAGACTAATGCACATGGACCAGGTCGGGTTTGTCCTGGGCCGCCAGGCCTCAGACAATACCTGTAAAATCATTAATTTAGTTGACCACGCCCACCTTTCAGGCTCAAAGGCGATGCTACTGAGCCTAGACGCTGAGAAGGCATTTGACAGAATTGACTGGCTATTTTTAGATCAAACACTGATAAAATTTGGGTTCAGAGACTCGTTCCTGAAGGGAGTCCAGGCGCTATACCAAAATCCGTCAGCCTCAGTAAGACTCTCGGGTAGAGGCCTTGAACGATTCCAAATAAGTAATGGAACCCGACAAGGATGCCCCCTCTCCCCTCTCCTTTTCGCCCTCACAATCGAACCACTGGCGACTAAAATAAGACAAAACCCGAACATCCAGGGTATTCCCATCGATAAAGAACAATACAAAATTTCCCTATTCGCTGACGATATCATTCTAACTCTGACTAAGCCCCTAACTTCCCTCCCTAACCTTCAGATGGAACTGACGGAGTTTGGAAAGGTATCAGGATATAAAATAAACAGCGACAAATCAGAGGCCCTAAATCTTAGCCTCCCAGACCCCGTAGTCAAACTCCTTAAACTAAACTTTAGCTATAGATGGTGCCCTTCATACATTAAATATCTGGGAATTAATGTGTCAAGGCACTATCAGGACCTATACCGGGATAACTACCCGAAGTTATGGGATAAGATCAAAAAGGATCTAGATCAGTGGGAAGGTTACCAGATCTCGTGGTTCGGGAGGATGATCTCCGCTAAGATGAATATACTCCCAAGAATGTTATACTTTTTTCAGACACTCCCGATCCACATCTCGGGCACTGATCTAAAATACATACAGAACAGATTGCTCCACTTAATTTGGCAGGGCAAGTGGCCCAGAGTCGCCAGATCGGTCCTGATGGCTGCGAGATCCAGAGGGGGGTTGGGAGTTGAAGAGAAGCTTGTGGGGAGCGCAGGTGTCACCATATATATATGCAAAGGAAAAATAAATATAGTGTGGTATGTCTAAACAGGTACAGCAATCAACACAGGAATCATGGATGGGAACTCACATTCTGCCAGTTGTAATACAGCATTTGAAACAGCAGGGGGTTGGGAGTACCAGATTTATATAAATACTACCTAGCCGCACAACTCAAGCAGGTAGTAATGTGGAACTCAGACCCGACCCGTTGTTGCTGGGTAAAAATAGAGACTCAATATGCCAAGATGCCTTCTTTGCAAGCCTGCCTCTGGAGCCTGGACAAAGGAGATCGGCACCTACACAATCTTAAACTACAGGCCTCACGACACACGTGGGACGTCTGGATAAGATGCAAATATAAATACGACCTCTCCTCAATAAGCTCTCAACTGACCCCTATCTTTAACAATCCGAAATTCCCTCCGGGGTGTGGATCTAAACTGTTCGTCCACTTTAACACATGGGGTATAGAGGCGATTGCTGATCTACTGAGCCTAGGGAAGCTCCTGAGCTATCAAGAACTGAGGACCAAATATAAAATTAGAGAATTGGACACATTCAAATACCTCCAAATCAGAAATTTTGTACGGACTACATGCCCTCTTCCAGAATACCCCACTCTCACTAAGTTTGAACACCTCTGCGAGGTTAAGACTCACCAGAAGGGTCTAATCTCGGATATATCTAATGCACTAGAGCACTCAACGACCCCCACACAGCATGACTACATGCTCAGATTGTCAGCAGACCTGAGTATGAATATAGAAAGAGAGACTTGGGAAGAAATCTGGCAGGCAGCCTCAGAAACTTCCCTATGTACTACAATCAAGGAAAACATTTATAAGATCATGTTCGGCTGGTATATTACCCTAGCACGATTAAACCAGATCTACCCTCTGGCATCAGACCTATGCTGGAGAGGCTGTGGTAATAGAGGGGACATGGTCCACATCTGGTGGTCCTGTCCAGAAATTGTGAAATACTGGGCCAAGGTCCAAATTTTGATAAAAGAGGTCACTGACCTAGAAATACCTATTGAACCACTGACCTACCTGCTGGCCGCGCCAATGCCAGACATTGTCCGGGCTACCAGGAAATTAATATCCTTCATTCTTACCGCGGCAAGATGCTGTATTGCGGCCTCCTGGAGGAAAATAACCACGCCAGCACTGAACACAATCAAAAAAAGAATCGGTGATGTGATGATTATGGAAAGGCTTACCGCCATCGTTAGACAAAAAACCCTCTGGCGGGATGGAGGCCCATCCCTTCCCCATAAGGGACTAAAAACTACCCGAAATAGAGAAGCCCCAACAGCCAAATGGAATACCCACCACCCTACCTCCCCCTCCCTCCACCCCTCCCTCCCTCCCCCCCCCCCTCTCTGCCTTCCCTCTTCGAAGGCATCCCCACTCTTCTCTGACAACTCAGGTTGCCACTCTGTTTCCCCCCAAAAAAAGTTATTTCAAAAATGTTAGGCTATGATACTTGCCTTGATTGTTGTAATGTCTAAATGCCTAATAAAAACATTGAAAAATAAAATGTTCTGTTTCTGTGTCATGTGACAAAAATAAATCGTCCACGTAAATTTCAATATTCTCAAATTTAGACAATAATGAGATTACGTCTGCTGTGAACAAGGCTGGACTGTTCACAAAACCTTGTGGGAGACGCGACCAGATTCATTCTAAGGAGAAGAAGGTTTAATGCAGAGTGCTGCAGTTCTGAACAGAGGAGCAGAGGAGTGAAGATCTCCATTCATTTGCCAGCCCCGTTGAAGGTCCCGTCCATCTGTGACGTTACATCCGGTGATGTAACTACCGGTCCCGGCAAGCACGGGACACGGAGAAGTACATCGGGGACATCACTTCCGGTTTCGGGAACCGCAGCACACGGAGGAACACGCCGGTGAATCACACTATCTACACGTGGAGGACAGACCTTACCAGCCTGGTTGGCGCTCATTGCATTTAACCTTCTGCCGTCCTGTGAGTTATACTCTGATTTTACTCTACCGGATCGGCATCTCCTGATATTATTGTCCAACATTTTATATTTTATAGTTATATTAAACTAACTTTTATTTCCAGCTTTGCCTTTGTGTTTGTTAGTCCTATTTGTGTTGTTTTGTAGGTCCTGTGAGTTCATGTCTGTATGAATTATCATAGCTGTGTTGCACTAAATTCTGTTTTTTCATTTCATGTTCCACTCCCCAAGAATGAAGTTCCATCTGGTCACTCCACGACTGAGAAATTGCTGATTATCATTCTGGAACTTGAATTATTTCTACTGGATTTCCAGGACTCCACCTAATTGGACTTATTAGACGCCGGTATCTCTCTTTGTTTTTTCCTATGTTCTGATTGTACCATCAGATTTCCTTCAGGCTGCCTAGCTTCCCATAAGGGTTCACCCTCATATAGGGTCCATTGATTGTCATCTATTTTCATTAGCGCTATTCTACATCACCTTTCCCTTTTTTTTGACCAGATTAATTGTTTACCTTTTCAGGTAAACACCGTTAGCCAATAACTCTCAGGTGTGATTTGGTGAGACCAGTATCCGTTGCTTAGGTCCACGGCTGTTTTAAAGCGTTTACGTTGTAATCCGCTTAATATTGAAGGTGAATGTATGTTCTGTGCTGTTACTGAAGGTGTCACTTTATTAACTTTCCTATAATCTAACACCATTCTCCATGTGCCGTCTTTTTTAGGCACAGGATATACTGCAGTATTCATTTGACTGAACTGCTCAATTAGTACTCCTTGTTTAAGCAAATCATTGATTACAATTTGTATGCTTGGCAAGGCTGCATGATTAATCTTATATAGGGCCTGTTTCTTTGGAAGTATAGAACATGTACTAATGTCATGTATAATACCTTTCCTTAAACCCACTTGATTTTCCCATTGTTGAAAAATATATTTGTGTCATTAACCTATTATATAACTTTGCCTTATCAATAAATGCACTGTTATTAACTTGTTCTGTGATGATAGCATCCAAGTCAAGTTTCATAGTTAGCTCTGGCTGTGGTTTTGTTGCCACTTCCTCTTTTATTTGAATGAAAGAAGCAACATCCTTAAAAGCGATTAAAAAGTCACATCCGAGATTAATATGTTCAACTAACTCAATATAAATTTTTCTACCATTGATTTTTAATTCTGGATAATAAGAAGGATGAGTGCCCTCTCCTTCAATTGTTTGTATTGTGACATCTTTTACATAATCTTCATCAATTAAAATATCATTTTTTACAAGGGATATTTCTGCCTGTGTGTCTAAAAAAACGTCAAAAATATTTCCCTTATATTCAATGCGTAACTTCAAATTACTCATTCTTCATGAGGCTCTGTGGGCTGTTGTGTAACTTTGCCCACAGATTTCTTTGTGGTTGCCGGAGTAGCGGCTTGCTTTTTAACCTCTCGCTGACTGTTAGTCGGCTCAGAAGTCTGTGTATTATAACCTGTGCGTTTGTCACGAAATCTGACTTCGCTGGCTTTGTTCTGCCCGTACCTGTCAGGGGTCCTAGTGTATTCTCTCAGATTATATCTGGACCCCCAACCCTCATAACGAGGTGGCTGTTCATAATGTGTATGTTGTGGTGCTTGTGTAGTAGGAGTCTCTTGTTGTCCCTGACTTTGATAACCCCTATTGTCTGACTTCCAGTCTCTCTTAAAATTACCTTTTCTGTCCCACTGTTCGTCTCTAGGATAAACTGGAGTCTGATATTGATTGTATGATCCTCTCCACTTTCTGTTTTGTTTAGGAAAATTTCTCCCCTTGTCTTTATCAAAACATTCAGGTTTCCTGTCACTCGATTGCGATTTAGGCGTTCCTGTGTTATCTCCTGTCAGAGTTTTACCTACGAGAGTATATGTAGTTTTTAATATTTCAGGAACCCTTTCTGCTCTTTGTTCTACTGGTAAATCTTGTATCTGTCTCTCAAGGTCTAACAGAAGACAGTGTCCTTTAATTAGTAATTTTAAACAACCCCAAACAATCTCATGGTTGCCTTGTATAAAACGTAGCTCTAAAATATAAGCAGCAACAATTCCGCTAGTTTTATTAACCTGTCCTAGCGTATCTGCTAGTGATGAAATAGTAACTTTCCCATGACTTTTCTCATTCACATTGCTGATGACTGAATCCCAGTCTCGTGCTTCAGCCAATGTGATTGACAAACCTGCCAGGAGCAAAGCATTTACCAAAGCAAACTTTTGTTGTGGTGTGGGTGTTGGATAAACTCAATCTAACGAATGTGTTCTCTCATTAAGCCATAATGCTATGTCTTTTGGATTAGTAGGTAGGTGACCTACCGGTGCTTTGATATTGGCCATAGGAATACAGATTTGGGCCCTGGCGCGTCTATTAACGCTTGAGCTCCTCTTGTTGCTAAGAAGACATTAATAATTTCTCTTAGCAGTGTTATTTCTGCAATAACTCAATTAATGTAACTTGTGTAAATAAGTGTGTGCGATTTTCTCCCCATTTTGCACCAGAATTTTTGGGACCATGTCTGTCTATGCCTGTAGCAATTACAGGCTGCTGCCCCAAAATAATAGTTGCTGCATTATATGTCAAATTAATGATTGTATGTGTCAACGGATAATATGCCTGTTGTATGTATTGATATGTGACTGGATCAGCAGTTGTATCTACAGTTATATATGAATATCTGGCACCAGGTCCCCATGGACCAAACTGCATTTCAAATGCAATAGTTTCACCATCATTCAGATCTCTCTGATACTGATTTCTCATTAAAACATTAAGGTCTGCAACTCGTGCAAAATCCCTGCCAGCCATGATATACGATTGAAATTTGTACCAACTCTATTATAAAGAGGAAATAGCATACACGTGTACTTCAAAGATTAACTGGGTAACAGATGATTTCTTACTTATTTTTATAACTCCTGAGCATCAATCACGTTAGGGGCGCCAAATAATATGGGCAAGGGGCCATACCCTCTTCTCCTAGGTCACGTCTTGTGGTAAGTTATTTTCTGCACTAAGCAGAAGCATTCACCTCAATTTTTCACCTGCAGAAAACGGTCCCACACCCTTTTTTATGTTAGGGTATTGTGAGATTATTATAAAGAGAGGTTTGTCAGAGTTTGTATAAGATAAGGTTGTTGTTTATTGTAATACAACAAAATAACAAGAAAACATGATAAGCAAAATAGCAAAAATGAGATACAATCCATATTTACCTATGCAGAGATTATTTACTTAGTATGTCTGTCATACTCATGAACCCAAAGGTATTATGATATGTCACGCCAGTCTCAGTAGGTCTCGTCTCAATGTGGCTTGCCACTTGGTTCTGTCTAACATGGCCATATGCTAACCTTTTATTGTCCGTTTCGTACGTGTGGTACATTATCTGTGGCTGCTGACTTGTCTTACTGGCATTACAGATTAACCACAGGGTGCTTACAGTTCAAGTAACTTCTCCTTTATGCTAAATACCTGCCTCTTAATGACATATGTTACAACAATACATCCTGGCCATTTCTCGGCAGATCAAAGAATTCTATCTACAAAACTTCTGTTAACAGATATTATTTCCAATGCAAGAAAAAGTAGTTAATATTGTGACAGTATACTCTAAGCTGTACTAAGACATATAATTATACTATATATGTACCTTATGCTACCTGTAACCTATAACAATTATGCTATATATATATATACCTTATGCTACTTGTAATCCATAACACTACATCGTTCCAGTCAGTTTCAGTAGCAATAGTCCTAAATTCAAGAGCATTTCTGGCCACAGTGCAATTACGTTGAGACACATGAAAAAGAGCAGATGAAGCAGAAACCTTACGGCCGGGTGTATCAAACACCGTCCGGAACTCCTTGGTGAAGGCAGTAATATCCTGGGTAAGGTCGGGTCTTCGCTCTCAGATGGGAGAAGCCCAGGCAAGGGCATCATCTGTAAGGAGAGACATGATATACGCCACCTTGGCGCAAGGAGAAGTGAAGCATGAAGGATTCATTTCGAATTGTATAAAGCAAAGATTAAGGAACCTCTGGCATTCGTGGGGATCACCTCCATAGCGATTGGGGGTTGGTAACCGGGGCTCTTGAGAAACGCGAGGAAAGGACATGGTGGCAGAGTCAGGAATTGCAGGAGCAAAAAGAGAGCGAGGATCCTGAAGAGCGTGAGTGAAAGTATTAAAGTTCTCCTTCACACATTTTGGTCACTAGCCACGATTTGCTCCTCAAAACTAGCAAGGTAGCTTGTGTGTGTGCTCAGGACTCTTCGTACCTCAGCGGGGTCAAAGTTTGTGTGGCTGAGCATACGGTAACACGTAGCTCACCACAAACGAAGCATGACCGCGGTGCTGAGGCAGGGAATTGAGATACGCTGACCCACAGCCACGCGGTCATGCCTAGAGTGTAGAGTAGTCGTTCAGGCCAGGTCAGGATTATAGATAGTAGTGTAGTTGAGGTACTTGCCAGGTTCAGGAGTGGAGAGTTGCGGATCATCAGTGTGCGTAGCCAGGTTCAGGATTGGAGAGTATCGGATGGTCGGGGTACGTAGCCAGGTGCAGGATAGGAGATAGTTGGATCATAGGAGTACTTCAGTCAAGGTCAGGACAGGAGTCAGGAGAAAGGTCAACAAGCCAGATAAGGAGTAAAGAGAGTCGGAGTCCAAGGTACTAGCATGGTTCAAGCAACGAGAGGTTAACAGCAACAAAGTCAGGCAAGGCAAGATACAGGAACTTGATGTGGCAAGGCACTGCGTCACAACAACTATGCTCAGCGAAGGTAATCTGTAATTGAAGGGTATATAAAGGAGGAGGCTCCAATAGCAAGCAGGGGAGTAACCAGGAAGTGAAACCTAATAGGCTGCTGTTGCACGCAGGTGTGCCTGATGATACAGCCTGATCAGGTAGGAGGTTGCTTGCAGCCCGCGCATGTCACAGATCTCAGAGGGCAGGGTTTAGAGAGAATGCTACTCCCACGCCGGTTCTGCGAGACGTCAGAGCGGTGGGGGCGGAGCCTAGAGCTGGTTCTGTTGATCAACAGATCGGGGGCGAAGTTTACCGCGCGCGTCAGCGGGAAGGCTGGATGAGCAACCGCGTCTTACACCCAGGCGAGCGGCGGGATCAGGATCTGCAGATGCCGGAGCAGACGGCGCAAGGTCCGCGCGCGCGTTACAGGACCAGAAGGATGCACATCTTGAGTGTCTGTCACCGGAGGGCCAGTAAGGTGAGGAGATGGTCCTTGAACACTAGGACGGCGAATCCTCACTGGCCGGGTATTTACGGTAATCACCGAACACAATCCTCTGAGCTGGCTACAAAGGGTGTCCGGGGAAAGTGGCAAACTGCTTCGTTGGAGTCTTGCCCTGCAAGAATTTTACTTTTTCATCCAACAAAAAAAGGCAGCGAGCATGGAAATGCGGATGGACTTTCACACCAGGACAGTCCCAGTGATCTAACAGCCTCAAGAGGTGTCATGCTAGTTAAACCGCCGGATGGGGCGCTTGCAACAAAGCCTTCATCTTGAGGCGGGAGGTGTGACAGTGAGTGGGTAACCAGGCTCAATAATAAAGGTTAAGCCCACTTGGTTGCCCATGATCTGTGTTTTGGGGTCCTAGAGTGTCAGCTCTTGGACCTGGCTGTCGCACATGCATTACTATGACTGTGTGTAAATTATGTGACAATAAACAATTTTTGTGTTTTTGCCTTGCCAGGAGTGCCAGCAAGCAGAGATTGCTAGGCTAGGAGTATCAAGGTGGGTTTTGTGGAGAAAGTCTTTTCAGATTGTGGCTACAGTATGCAGTGGGGTCCCTGAGTTACGAGATACCCCAAATATGTACCCGAGAATCAGGTGTGATTCTTGGATACATTGAAGCCAGGTGCTCCTGTCAAAATCCTACCCTGGAAACGTTCTTACGACTCACCGCCAGGAGTCCCTGCTTTAGCCCAGGCCAGAAAAGTAAAATGGGCATAAGGTATCAAGGTATATCCAGAATGGTACCGGGGTCCCTTTTATAAGGGGGGACGCCCAGTTCATGCCCAAGTCACCCTGACCCTATAGGGTATAGGGGTTCAGGGGGTGCTCCAGCTATGTGATAAAGCTGTGAGGGTTTTATTTGTGTGCCAAATGTAAAGTCAGGTTTCTACAGTGTGGGAGGGATAAGGCTAGTACGAGTAGAGGGTATAGCTTCTTATTCTATCCCTGACACCAGAAAAGGGGACTTAGACATTTTTAGCACCAGATACAGTGTAAAGGTATATTTTATTAAAGGGTTGCATTTAATAGGTATATATGCAAGTAACCTGTATATGAACTGTGATTTCCAAGTCCCAGGTTCCGAGAGACCAGCTGGCCACCAGGCGTGGTACCACTGTATCTGCTTAGGTCCCGGACTTGAAAACCTTGGGGATGCCATGGTGTTAGAACAGGCGGGATGCTGAAGTTACACTCAAGTACCCACGTCCTGGTATAACAAAGGGCTATCCGGCCACCATTTTACCCACCCCCAGACTTTGAGGAGCCTGGCACAGCGGGGGGTTCAATATGCTAAGGGGCATGCCCCTTAGCAGAATTGAAATCGGTGCCCGTCCGGCTTCAGAATACCGGAAAATCGGTGATAGGCTGGCAGAGAAATTCCCATGGACCTCAGATTCTAAGCACCAAACCACCAGCGGCAATTCAAGATTACAAAAAGATGCTCTGAGAAAAATAGACGCGAGTTGGCTTCAGAGATTTCAAGGCGACAAATTTTAGCGGTTGCGGCTGGAACTGCATGCCGAAATGAGTTCCAGGATGTTTGTGAGTGCCTCCCGGTCATTGGAAAGGACTCGTACAGACTTAATTTTGCAGCCATTTGGACTAGAAAAGTTTAGTCCATTAGCCCTGATCTCCAGTAAGTGTGTTTTCTATTGCATATTGTGAACCATTGTGTGTATGTCTTTTCCTGGAATAAATTACAATTTATTTTACCCTCTTGTTTTGCTCAATCATATGATCCCGGTATAAAATGTGTAAATTGCCTTGTCTCCCATGACAAACTCATTGTGTATAAAACATTACTTTACTAAAGTTCAGTAATTATCAGTATTCTGCACAGCTTCTCCCTCTCATGTTGTAAAGGTAATTACAGCTCCTAATGAACAGCAGCTGCAGAGCAAGATAAATGTACAATGACTTCCGATGTGTGGTTATATCATGCATACTGTAGCATGCTACAGGAAAAGAGAGAGTACATAGCATATTATAGATACAGCATTTCTACCAGAGACTATTACAATAAATGTGAATACACACATTGTCCATTGGTAAAGCTACCTGTATGTTTCATTAAAATTACGTCATATTCTGGGGAAAACTATATACAGCATATTACTTAAAATGCAAAATGGTAAACATAAGTAATCTATGAACACCAGAAAAATGTCAATGCATCACTGTGATTCTGAAAATATTTCTACAGATGCATCTTGACCGGCTACATTAGGTCCATGTAATGGCGAGTAAACAACAATCGAGTTAAATAACAGCATGTGATAAGTGCAGGGCCGAATGGGAGTTTGGCGGGGCTCGGTGCCATGGGAGAGCTCGGGACTCGTACCTTCTCTGGCATCTCTGCAACGCTGCTGCCAGAATCACTCTACTCTTTCCTAAATCTGTCTCAGCGTCTCCTCTGCTGAAATCATGCTCCTGGCTTCCTATCAAATCTCGCATCTCGCACTCAATTCTCCTCCTCACTTTTAAAGCGTTACACTCTTCTGCCCCTCCATACATCTCAGCCCTAATTTCTCGCTATGCACCATCCTGACTCTTGCGTTCTGCTCAAAGATGTCTTATCTCTACACCCTTTGTATCTAAAGCCCTCTCCCACCTTAAACCTTTCTCACTGACTGTCCCACACCTCTGGAATGTCTTTCCCCTCAACACTTGACTAACACCCTCTCTATCCACCCTTAAGACCCACCTTAAGACACACTTGCTTAAAGAAGCATATGAGAAGCACTGTGGCTAATACTATACACGATATATAAAGCTAGGCCCACTGCTGACGCACTTACCTGCATGCCCTCCTACTGTCTTTGTACGTTCTCCCCACCAATTAGATTGTAAGCTCTTCGGAGCAGGGACTCCTCTTCATATATGTTACTTTTATGTCTGAAGCACTTATTCCCATGATCTGTTATTTGTATTATTTGTTTTTTATATGATTGTCACGTGTATTACTACTGTGAAGCGCTATGTACATTAATGGCGCTATATAAATAAAGACATACATACTGTACATACATACTGTGACGTCTCAGTCCCAGCGTCGGATCTTTTGTCCAGATCAAAGGCAGGAAACACTGTACTTTCTAAGCAGGGGTTTATTTACAGGGTACAAAGCAAGTTAACCTTTTCCAAGAGGATTAACTCTATGAGAGCTGTAAAGTCCCACAACTGCCTCATTCTAACCCTTAAAGGGCAGTGACGGCATCACATATCCCTCCCCTCAGTGAAACATTGTCCTGTGAGCGGCCCTTGCACTATTCCCGTGCACCAGCCTCTTTGTCAGACATGTCTGACATCCACCTCTTCTTAAAGGTTTTCTTTGTATTAGACCTCCTGCTGAGCAGTAATAGAGTCCAGAGTACTGTCCCACTCAGTCTTCAGATCTTCGAGCTCTTCGCCTAGGTCTCGCTGTTGTTTCTCTGCCTTCTTGCGGCCAGCACGCTCAGACTCCAGGTCCTTCCTCAGGTCTTGAAGCTGTCCTTTTATACTTCTTTTCTGGCTCAAGGCAGCTGCCAATTCAATTCCTCTCAGGGCCTTCATCTCTTCCCGGTGCTTGCTCTGGGTTTGTGTCAGCGCATCCTTCAGATTTTGGATCTCTGTAGTTTTTGTCACTAGGAATGCCGCTGCTTCTGATTTCCATGCCTTTTTCTCCTGAGTGTACTGATTTTTGGTGATGGAGCAGGTTCTCTGCTTCTCCAGCTCTTTCTCCAGCTTGAGGTTGTCCTCCTTTATAGCTGTGAATTGTTGGGACGTGTGTTCAGTTATCCGCATTAGCTCTAGAAGCCTTTTATTCAATTTCAGTTTTTCAGATTCCAAGGTTTGGACATTTTTAGTTTTTTCGTATTCTGCTTCCAGTGATACTTGGGTAAGGCTCAAGGTGGCCTTCAGCTCATCATGCTGCTTGGCTGGGACCCAGTGGGTACTCAGTCGCTCCTGTAGCAGTTGCTGCTTTACTTTACCCAGCTCTGTTTTTAACATGCAGACCTCTCGCTGAGAAACTTCTTGTTGGGACGCCTCATAGAACCGTTTCCAGACAACATTCTTTTGGTCTGACTCACTTGGATTTCTGCTTATTGCGGTATCGGTAGCCTTAGTCATACCAAGGCTAGTAGTCACTCCTGTGACGATTGCGCCAAGCGCTCTGTGTTGTAGTCCACCTCTGGTCTTTTCTGATGCCACGGGGTAAGCTTTCCTGCAGCTTCTGTTGCACACGGAGGTTGTCCTTTACGCGGGGCCACATAGGAGTCCTCGTCATCCTCTTCTGAACTGCAAGAACTGTGCTGAACTGTAGAAACCCAGCGCGAACCATGCCCCACAGAAAAGTTGCATTCCATTGGTTCTGCGTTATGAGGGCAAACTGCGGCCACATGTACAAGTTCATGGCATCTGTAGAACGCTATATACCTTCCAAAACTGGGTCGGTGTTTTGTCTCCAGTCTACTGGGAACAACGAGACCAGAGTCCCTCCTAGGTGCTGTGGGATTTCCTACTCCTTTACGCAAGTCAATGAGTCCTTGGGGATTTCTATTCGGATGAACAGTCTTATCGGACCTCCTGGAGCGCAGGAAGCGAGAACCGGAGCACTCATCTGGACTTGAACGATTGGACATCTCCTCGGCAGTCAAGTAACATTTGACTAAAGCGACCAACTGTTCGGCATCTTTGGGGTCACTCTGGCTCACCCACTTCTGGATGGTGTGGGAGAGACCCCTCAGGAACCGGTCTATAACAACTATTTTGACAACTGCAGCGATGGAACATACCTCAGGCTGGAGCCACTTCCTTGCAGAGTGTATAAGGTTATAGAGTTGAGAGCGGGGTGTCTTCTCTATATCATAACGCCAAGAATGGAACCGTTGAGCCCGAACCGTGAGGGTGACTGTAACAGGGGAGTTATCCCTGTTCAGGGAATGTGCCTCTAATCCAGCAGTGTGGTGGTTAACTTCTGGTAGTCAATTAACCAATACCACCTGGCTGATTAGATTTCTTAGAAAAGCCTGTCTTTGAGATAGGAAGTGAGATTTCCTGAGTCTCACAAAGTGTGGGACTGACCATAGGAACAGATGTCTTGAGCCTGCCAGAAGAAACTGCACGCTGCTTGCAAGACACAGGGGAAAGCACCTCTGAACCTGAATGCTGATATAGCCTGAGGAAAAGGCAGCAACACAGGACAGAGAAGACTTTCCCTCCAACTACAAGAAAACAGATAAGACTTTCCTTTATAAGACTTTGTATCTGCACATATCAAGATATATGTTTGGGGCTGGGAGACATGCTAATCTAAAGGGAGTTGTGGACTGCATAGGTTTCACTAGAAATTCTCCCAAGTGGAACAGAAGCTTTGTTTGACCCCTTATTTGAATATGTTTGGATGATTTTCTTATGTGAAAGAAACAGGCGCTATAAAATCGTTATTTAATTTCACCTTAACAAGTGGGATTGAGGTGGCCCTTGAAGTTAAAAGGGGCCCCGGAGATTGCATGTGAAAATGTTTTTTTTGTGCTTTTTGCCTACAAACAGCCTGAGCAACATAAACAAAGAACTAATGCAGCAGAGACCAGAGTTAAAGGGATACACACCCAGGCAGGAAATCTACACTGCACTGAAACCCACAAAACCACAGATGGACTCTTTTCCATGATTCCAAGAGGAGAGAGAGAGAGACTGTGCTGAAGCAGGTAAACCTTATTTGCCTATCACAATAAAGCTTAATATGGTCATTGAAATAGGTGTTTTGCCTTCCAGCCGTAGTCAGGGTTCAAGAAGTAAGTTAGCCATTAAAAGGGATAGGCGTTTGTTGTTTTCAAATGTTTCGCTGAAGCAGTGAATACAGATGGTGACCCACAAGCGGTACTGATTCTGCAAGTAAAGGCTACCACACCGCATAGGACTACCAGCTGTGAATGGAGTATATGCAGAAAAGTGTGAAAATTGATGCAAGACTGTGCTGAAGCAGGGGAATTTTCAGTAAAAAGTGCTGAGGGTAAAATTGCTCTACTGGGGAAAAAGGAATTGCTGAGCTGTGTAAAAGGTATCCCAAAGCCAATTGCTGAGTGTTGAGTCGCCATGCCGGGAGTGAAAGAAATATTCCACTGCAAAGAATATTTTTTTTTTCCTGCAAATAAAGTCTGTCTATGTATCTTGGGAGTAAAACAGGCACCCAAAGTGTGAAGAGTGAATGCCATAATACCCAAAGTTGAGACGGAAAATTACTGAACTCAAGCAGAAAACCATATTATTTGGCTGAAGCGGAGGGATTATACCCAAGTAAATGGTGTAAAGCAAACAGAAGTTTTTACCTAGCAATTACACATCCAGTATACTTAATGAGAGAGAATGCGTGCACAGCATTGCTAATATTGTAAAACTTACCCAAGGGAAGAAAAGTCTACAGAGATGCCTGTGAGAGCTACGACCTCTACAAGCAAAATATGCCCACCTGTAGGACTACCACAATTGGGGGTTCTAGCAAATACAGTTGCAACAGCTACAATAGCGCCTCCTTAGGTCAGGAAGAAAATTACACCTGATAGCCCCAAAATGGAGGACAAGATGCAGCGTTCCTGTAATGAACCCTACCCCACAGAACAGTGGCCCTTCCAGTCCAATAAAGAGGAAGACATCTCTTACGGGGAACCCGAACCGAGTCACACCCACAAAACAACCCAAGAATGGTGGGGGTGTCTGAACTCGGCACGAATCGAGAAGACCTCTCCCTATGATGACGAATATGATCGGCAAGAGAAAGAGCGGGAGCAGCAGATCACCAAATATTTCTGTCAGCTAAAGCAACTGCAAGGAAAGCCTGACGTATATAATGAAGCTGCTGAAGAATCAAATAAAGAAGGAGACCCCAGTATTCCTGATGGGACGGAGTCATCCAAAACAAAAAGGCGGAAAAAGAAAAAGAAAAGCGGTTCTTCACTTACCGTGGAAGGAACAGACACGTCCGCAGATCCTGTGGAGAAAAAGGGGTACTGAGATGCCCTGCAGCCTAGAGAAAATGGAGAATTCGTCCCGCGGATAACCGAATATCCAGAGGGCCCAAGGCAGAAGTCGTGTACCCCAAAGAAGTGTCTGTCCGGTGCCAACAGTGAGGAACCCTCAACCAACCATCCCAGGGAAGCGGAGCCGGAACCAGTGAGTGTCGATCCCTTTACCAGCCCTGAGGATGCCCTGAAAAATGCCAGGCATGACTGTGATATGCTCCGTGAACAATTGAAACAAAAGAAAGATGATTACGCAGAGCTACTGAAAAATAACGTGAAGCTACAGGAATATGTGCTCGCAATGTACTCTTCGGCCAGGACAGAATTGGACGATCTCAAGACTGAGCTAGATACTGCAGATGCTACTATTTCCGCCATGGATGAAAAGCAGAGTCAATCTGATAAAATGATGGCTAAGCTGAAGCGGAAGTATGAGGAGGCACTGAAGCAGATGACAGTCTTTCAGCAAAGGGTTCACACTCTTAGCGTAGAGCTGAATGCCTCACAACAGGAGGTCAACAGTGTCCGGACAGAGGTGGACGTATCTCAGAAAGAGGTTCAGACACTCCGCAGAGTACTGGATGCCTCACATCATGAGACCAACAGCTGCCGCACAGACCTGGAAGTCTCCAGAAAGGAACTTCACAGTCTCACTGAGGAGCTGGACATTGCAAAGAAAACTATCCTCCATTTTAACTTAGATCTCAAAGTCTCTCAGAAGGAGCTTCAGAACCTAAACCTGGAGATGGAAGTCTCACGCCAGGAGACAGCCCACCTCCAAGCAGATGTGCAAAAATGGAAGGGGGACTGCAAGGAGGCCCTGAACAGTACAGAGACTGAAAAAAGAGAAAACTTAAAACTGAAAGAAGAAAATTCTCATTTGACAGACTACGTCAAGGAAAAGAATGAAAAGCTGCATGAGCTTAAAGAAATAAATAAACTTTTGAAAGATGAGAAGTTTGAAGCAGAGCACCGACTGCAGAACCAACTGCAAGGTCTGCGTACACTGGCGACACACTTTATTCGAGCTCGGCTAGTCCCACGAATTCGGGTAACCCTTGTGGTATTGAGGTTTGTGGACTGTTTTCTGCCCGAGTGCATTGAGGTATTTTCCAAGCAGGGATTGAAGCATTTTATTCCCGCTAGCTGCAATACTGCACAGTAATATATATATATACTGCATTACAATTCATGAATTTATGCCATCTGGTAGACACGCGAAGCATTGCACCTATTAAATCCAATCATTATCATTTAACAGATCAGCACCCATCAGACCAGCAAAAAGAACCGTCCAGCCAGGCATGAACCCAGGCTGGGAAGGCAAACGCAACGGGGCTTGTCAGAGGTGAGGAGCGGCGCATTCCAGGTATCTGCCAGGTACATACTGGGTATTTGCTCGAATAAAGTGTGTCGGTGCAGTACGCACCTCCAGAAGGCCGAGGAGAAGCAGCAAACTCTGCAGGAAGACAATCTGCAGGCTGCTAAAAAAGTACAAGTGCTGCAGGAACGTCTGATTACCCAGTACTGTATGTCCCCGCAAAGCAGCATGAGAAACTGAAGGCTACCCTGAGCATCACCAAAGCATCGCTAGAGGCCAAGCTTAGAACCCAGGTGACTCGACACAAAAGGAAGCACAAGAAGGTCCAGAAACTGAGACAAGTAACTGTGGCCCAAGCAAAGAAATTCACAGTGCTTCACAATACAATGAGAATGTGGAAGCAAGCTCAGAGAAAGTGAAGTGTGCAGATAAATTCCCTGAGAAGAGACTTGCAAGACGCACTCAAAAAACAGGGATCTCTCGCGGATGAGTTTACAGTTCTACAAGGACAAGTATTGACCTTGACTAAACGTCAGTATCCCACAGCCACAAAAACCCATGAAGACAAGGGTACAGTAAGAGCTGGGAATACCGCTCATCTGAAAAACAAGGTTGCAAAATTTGAACCACCTAAACAAGCACTAGCAAAACCTTCAGCCACCCAACAGGCAACAAAAAAAGGTACACGTGCTGAATCAAAACCAGAAGAATCCTTAGCTAATGAAGCTGAAAAGATGGGACATT
Organism: Ascaphus truei; assembly: GCA_036426205.1. Taxonomy (NCBI): domain Eukaryota; kingdom Metazoa; phylum Chordata; class Amphibia; order Anura; family Ascaphidae; genus Ascaphus; species Ascaphus truei. Next base: position 84,620 of record WSYH01001681.1, read on the forward strand.
CTCTGGAAGTGGATGTGGAATTGCAACTTAATCCCAATGAAGCTGAACTAGAAACTCCATTGAGTGGAAAAAGTGCAGAGAGACAGCTTCAAGAGCAGAAAACTCAAAGGGCTGTTTTTAAATGCTCTGCAACTGTTGCCATACAGTCTGCCTACAATAAGATGAGCACCCGACGCGAGGGAAATCTCATGACCGCGCACGCAGCAAAAAGACTATACTTGGAAAAAGTCCTGCTCGAGCGATTGAGGAGTGCTGATCTCAAGCACCTTCGAGAGGAGACACGAATAAACTAGAGAAAGGGCTCCAATCCCAGCGGGACTGAGGGTTCTCTTCCTCCATCCACTCTCGTTCAAGTCACAGAGATATCTAGAATGAGAGTGGAAGGATGGGCTTTGGCCGTGGCAAGCCCGAGCTTCCCACAAACAGGGGAGGTATGTAACAGGGGAGTTATCCCTGTTCAGGAAATGTGCCTCTAATCCAGCAGTGTGGTGGTTAACTGCTGGTAGTCAATTAACCAACACCACCTGGCTGATTAGATTTCTTAGAAAAGCCTGTCTTTGAGACAGGAAGTGAGAATTCCTGAGTCTCACAAAGTGTGGGACTGACCATAGGAACAGATGTCTTGAGCCTGCCAGAAGAAACTGCACGCTGCTGGCAAGACACAGGGGAAAGCACCTCTGAACCTGAATGCTGATATAGCCTGAGGAAAAGGCAGCAACACAGGAACAGAGAAGACTTTCCCTCCAACTACAAGAAAACAGATAAGACTTTCCTTTATAAGACTTTGTATCTGCACATATCAAGATATATGTTTGGGGCTGGGAGACATGCTAATCTAAAGGGAGTTGTGGACTGCATAGGTTTCACTAGAAATTCTCCCAAGTGGAACAGAAGCTTTGTTTGACCCCTTATTTGAATATGTTTGGATGATTTTCTTATGTTAAAGAAACAGGCGCAATAAAAGCCTTATTTAATTTTACCTTAACAAGTCTCCCTTGCATACCTCTGCGCACGTCCTCCTACAGTGACCCCTAGCCGTTCCATAATCTCCTCCTTCAGGGTGTCATAGTCTTTAGCTTGCTCGGGCTCTAAGTCATAATAGGCTTGTTGTGAATCACCCACCAGGAAGGGAGCAATTATTCCCGCCCACTCCTCAGCTGGCCACCCTTTGCGTACTGCGGTGCGCTCGAAGATTGACAGGTACACTTCAACGTCATCGTCCATCGCTATTTTCTGAATGAGGTGCCTTTTTACCTGGTGAGCGACCTGTGGGGCCCCTCTAGTCTGGGCGGTAATTTTCTCTCCCAACACTCGGAGCTCCTGGTGTAGGCGAAGTTGCGCCTCGTTTTGGTCTTCTTTTAGCGTCTGATGTAGGGACAGCGCCACCTGCTGTACTAACGCCGCCATACTTTCAGTTTGTGACTTTGTCATCTGTTGTAAACTCTCATTATAGGATTTTGACATCTCCTCTTGTGTCTTTGCCAATTGTTGCAACCCGTGCATTAAAATAGCAGAATTTTCTGTTGGTTTGTACTGAAGCGAGGTCAGAAATTCCTCCATTTTCCACTTTCACTGCCTTGTGGACTGCCTGCGTTAAACTCCACCAATTGTGACGTCTCAGTCTCAGCGTCGGATCTTTTGTCCAGATCAAAGGCAGGAAACACTGTACTTTCTAAGCAGGGGTTTATTTACAGGGTACAAAGCAGGTACAGGGTTAACTCATAACACAAAAAAGAAACAAAAGACCTAACTCCTTCCAGGAGTACTAACTAATACTGCTTAGTCCCTAACTAATCATGGGACAACTAAACTCTTTCCCCACTTTACCCAGTGTACCTGCAGCAAGTCTCCTTTCAGTCTCTCACAGGGCTGTCTGTGTGTGTCTTCAGATCAGTCTAGCAGCAGCATCTCTAACCCTCTCTGTATAACTTTCAACAGTGTGTGTCTGGCAGCATGGGGGGGGGCAATCTCTGTATCACTTCCTGACTATACAGGCTAGGCTAATTAGCTCATTAACTCTCAGCCGAACAGACCTTTCCAAGAGGATTAACTCTATGCGAGCTGTAAAGTCCCACAACTGCCCCATTTTAACCCTTAGAGGGCAGTGACGGCATCACAATACATACATACATACATCTCCTCCTGCTCCTCATCTCCCCTACACTGCATTGTCGTGATGTCAGTGTATCATGTGTGACATAGTGTTATCATGGCAATGCATCACCATGTTATGTTGCTGTGTCACATCATGGCAAAGCATCCCCATGTGCCGTCTGATGCTGCAGTTTCATGGTGACGCGTTGTCACAAGCCGAAGCATGAGGAGCATGAGCAGAAGCTTACAGCTCTGGAGAGAAGGTAAGAAGCACTTGCAGAGTCCCTGCATTCTCCCCCGGCAACGAGTTTAAATGTTGTGGAGATGAGCGTGGTGCCTCTCTAAGTGTGGGGCTCGGTGTGGTTGCACCAATGTCATAGCCATAAAGCCGGCCCTGGATAAGTGAGGTGAATAAAATAAAACCATTGCTCTCATATTACTGTATACAGTATGTGATATACATTGATAACATCACATATAAATCAAACAAACAAAAAAACTGTGTATAAAACTAATTTGGGGCTAGTTTGCCCTTGTGGTACTTTCTGAACTGAACTATGAGAGTTGGGAAGATCCTCTTAACATATTCCCTGCTATAAGTCCCTGAATATTGTGTCTTGCTGCTAGAATATTTAAAATACTGCAAGCCATTACCATTTCTGCCACTCTGTCAAATTAATATTGTAACACAACCCCAGATGTATCCATACATCTTAAATAACTTTGTCATGCTCCAAGTATCCAATTAATTACAGTGAGTTGATATGTTCACGTCATTGTACCTGCTCTCTGCTGCTGTTGTGAGATTTGGAACTGGAGATGGAAGCCCAGATCATATTCATTTGTATGCTGCATCACTTGTAATATTCAACAATCACATACAGGTATTATGTCTTTACAGTAGTATATTATTTATTGACCCTTGTAGTGCAATTTCCCTTATTCACTAGCCATCCCTTCCCGACTCTCATTAACTATAAAAACCACAATAATTTACAAGCCAAGGTCAGATACCTGAGACCTTGGAATTTTGTTATTGCTGTATTTCCAGGAGAGAATTCACTGGGACGGGATTATCATAGTGATTTCAGCTCTGCCATTGGTCTATGTTTTACAGTAAGCGAAAATAATCTGCAGCATCTTCTAAATTCAAGTCATGGTTAGCCTTGTGTTCCTCTCCATAAGTGGGCTATTCTTGAAATAACTGTAAATAGACCTCAGACCAGTATCATCCTCTGTAGTAATCTTTTGTAGAAAAATATATTTTTTTCTATGCAGATTGTGCAGGAACAGTCTCTGGGTACAGCTTATTCTGCAACATAGCTCTGTTTGTGCTATGATCTGTGTGGTCTAGTTAAGCATGCACTGATCAGTCTCCTGGTACAGTTTTTTTTTTCTTGCCGTATTTCAGTGGCTTGCAACAGACTGTTCATCAAGCCATCCATTATCGCTTAGCTGCCATTACACATGTTAAGCACCTTTGTTGTCACTGTCTGAGCTTTTTCAATATGAAAGCTTGGCAAAAAAAAGCAACTTCAGGTGTGTTTTACGACAAACTAAACATCTATTTGCAAAGCCTGTAAATATGCAAGTGGACATTTAAATAAGTGAATAGTTTACATTTTGAATAACAGAATAACACAAGCAAAAACCTATCTCTGGCCAGATTTTTATTTAACTTTTAATTTACTGTAATTAGTTTCAAAACTACAACCAGACACTTAACATCTTCTATCCATACCTACTGTAGCTAAACTGGATTCAGGGTTTCCAATGCACAAGTATTCAATCTGTATACAGTAGTTCAGGTATAATAACAAGGTAACTCACATTTGTGCCATGGAGTCAACTGCCCAGGTCTCTATCTCTCTGTTGTGGAAATAGCCTATTAAACAGAGGCTGCATCAATTGATTAAATGTTGAAGGCTTAAAGAACAAAGAAATCTGTGTTATTCATTCTTCAGTTTAAACACACTCCATCTACCACTCATTGGCCTACATTCATCAAACACTGATAAGGAAAAAATCCGATGTTATATGCAAAAACAAAAAAAACATTATTAGTATTGTGCAAGTCTTCAACATTGTGCCACAAAAAATAATGGATTTTTTTAGCACATTCGATTAAAAATCAGGACTGGCACCACAATCACTAAATACCACAAGTTTAGTCATTTTGATGCCAGTCATCAAGTCTTAAAATTTATTGGAACCTGGCTAACAACAAAAAATACTGCATTATTTTTATCCAGGCTTGCGTTGGCTATATCTTACCTATCTATTTAATTGCCATTACATATGTAGGCAAGTTAACCTAAACCAACATGAAAAATATTTTTTCACATTACAGATTTCACATAGTAGGCCATGGGTTTCAATTATTACCTGATCACTAAGGTCAGAAAAACCACACTATCCACCCCCTTTGGCTAACTAAGTGGCTAGTAAAGCAGTGCCATTATATAATAATTCCATAAAAATCAATCCAGGCACGATGGCCTATTTGTAATTTATGTCAATCCATAGACCTGCGATAGGGGATCCTCAATTTGCCACAAAGCCCTCAATCCTCTGTTGAATGAAGATTCTTCTTCTGTAAGTATTTATTTTCTTCTTAGAAGTCATATTCTTTTCCTTCTTCAATCTTCAGCCACCAGATGTGACATCAACGTTGACTTCCAGTCTTCTGCGAGGGCCTGTTATAGTGGCTATGGCAATCGCAGAAGACATGTCATAGGGATACATGGCACAGCAACCAATCAAATTGCTTACCTCCATTTATGATGACATCATAGATACTACAAAAAAGGGGAGCTTTATTAGCAACATTTGTGATGTCATCACTAATGGAAGGAAGCACATGGTACAGCAACCAATATGAGTGGATACTGTATCATGTGTTCATATGACGTGTTCTGTGACAGCCCTAACCTCAATAAAAGTTCAGGGCTCTCGCAGAAGACTGGAAATCAACATGGAGCCGCATCTGAAGATTGAAGAAGTTGAGTTCTAAAAAGAAGAAAATAAATTCTTACGTTGTTACATACTAGATGGGGTTTAAAAAAGACATACAGTACAGCTGCAACTGCCGGTTGTCGACCGCTTGCCATGAAAATTCTGCACTTAAACCCATCCCATCCATGAGATTCCAGCGGCCAGACTAATAGCCCATCGGATTAACACAGCGGCGGTCCCTGCATTTGAATGGGACTCACGCTGTGTGAATCATACCAGGTTTTACCTGTCTGTAAGAGACGTGCAGTAAGAGAGACTGAATCAGTCACTCTACCTGCGCGCCTCTAACAGGAGATTGTGGGCCTTTTATTTTATTTTAATAACATATTATTGTAGCAGGGGTTCTCCGGAGCTGAACCGCATTGATTTCAGGTCCACGGACCCCCTGCTTCCGGAGTTACAGGCCCCGTTATGGGGTTCCGGTATCCCAGAGGCCATGTTTAATTTCTCCCTTGTCATGGCCCACGTGATCGGGAGATTTAAACAAACCAGAGGGATTCCGGCACCGCATAATAGGGCCTGTAACATGGGAAGCAGGGGTTCCCGGACCTGCAATTGATTTTTTCCCTGGTAAATTCAGAGGCAAAGAATTTGTTTAATACTGTACATCTGCTTTTTCCTTTTCTCCAATAATCTGCCTGCCGATCTCACACAGGTTCCTATATTTTCATTTCTATTTTTTTTGTTTTTAAGGTACTTAAAGAACATTACAGGGTTGATCTTACTTTCTATTGCAATCCTTTTTCATTAACCATGTTTGCTAATTTGATTGCCCTATGGACATGGGTTGCCTTGATTGCCCTTTTGCAACTTTTGTTACATTCCTTATAATTCTGATACAATGACTCCTTCCCTTCTGACTTTAAGAATTTAAATGCCTGCCTCTTCTTTTCCATTTCATCCCCTACCTATTTATTTAGCCCCATTGGTTTAGACTTTTTTATATTTATTACCCAAGGGTATACACTGATAAGTGTGTTTTACTAACAATGTTTTAAAGACTGCCCATTTATCTTCCACATTTCTTCCTGCAAAATCATCATCCCAATGTGTTCCTTGTAGATTAGTGTAAGGAATCAGTTTCTGGCTTTGATTCTAGCCTTGCAGACCTCTGCAGTTTACAAAGTCTCCCTCTGGCAATCAATGGCACATGTGCTGCCTCTCACTGCAGCTTCAGCCCTGTGCGCCGTCATTGGAGGAATGCTCACACACCTGCTCCGTCATTGGAGGAATGCTCATACACCTCCCTCCTGTGATTGGCTCTCCGCCCTTTATATGCTGGGCTCTTGCACTAATTCAGTGCCGAGCATAATCCTACTATGGATGTTACAGTGTTCTGCCACAAGCCCCCTGGCTTGCCCTGTTCCTGTTTCCTGTAACCTGCTGCTACTCTCCACGCAGAGGTCTGTTTTCCCTGTGACCTGCTGCTACTTTCCACATAGAGGTCTGTGTCCTGTTTACTGAGGCCTGCTGCACGATCCATTTTGCAGAGGCCTACTTCGGACTCGTGTGCAGAAGCACTGGTTTTTCCACGGCAGTGCCCTCCGCTCTCGCTCCTACGCTGAAGCAGAGAGCACTCGTCTATCCGTTGCTGAACTCCTGCCTGAATCACGACGATGCTGCCTTGTCCGATCCTGACCCTGGCTTGTCCTCAGGCTACGTTGCCTTCTCCAGTCCGGACCACGGCTTGTTTGACCATGGACTTCGCACTCCGGATCCGGCTCCGAGGCCTAAAGTCGGTGATTACTTAACCACACCTCAGCCTCGCTGTCAGGTCCTAGTTTGTGGCAAGCATGTCCGTGACAATTAGTCCTCGGTTTATTAAAATCTGCTTTTCTAAAGTTTAAGGTCTTTGTTGAACCCAAGTAATCTGTTTTTTGATAATTAATTTCAAATGAGATTGTTATGATCACTGTTACCCAAATGTTCCAGGACTTGAATATTTGCTATTACTTCTACATTGTTTGATATTACCAAATCCAGTATTGCCCCTCAATCTCACAGATATTTGGTGGTTTATAGCATATCCCTGCAAACATTTTTTTTGTACTTCTATCTCCACTGCTAATTTCTAGCCAATAAGTCTCTACATTTTCACCATTCCTTTCATGAACATCTTCCCTTATAATAGGTTTTAGATAAAGTTTAACATATAAACACACTCCACCTCCTCTTCTATTTCCTCGATCCATCCGAAAAAAGGGAATAACCCTCTAAATAAACTGCACAATTACGAGTTTCCTCCCACTATGCTTCAGTAATGCCTATAATACCATACTGGCCCCTTGTAGCTATTAATTCAAGCTCACCCATTTTATCTGTCAGGCTTCTTGCATTAGCAAGCACGCATTTAAGTTTGTTTTCTGTCTGTACTATTATCTTATCTGCCTTTCTACGCCATTTGAGGTTAGTCTTTAGAAGTTTTCTAGTATTATCTGTGTTCAATATTGGTGTCTCCCTACTTGCTAAACTCCCACTTACCCCCATTCTACCTCCATGACCCCTTGCTATTCCCCCATACCTTTCTATTGTTAAGTTTGTTTCTCCCCCTCCCCCTTCCACCCTACTGTAGTTTAAAATCTCTTCCAACCTTTAAAAAAAATTTACCCCTAGAAATGAAGATCCCTTATCCAGCCAATCAGTTTTTGACTCTATAAAATAGATCTGATTTGAGGCGCATGTGTGGCGGGCCGACATGATGGGCGCTTAACATGGAGCTCCTCTGATCCCCAGGCAGGGAATTAGAATAAAACATCTGATCGTGCACCTGGACAGACTGCTAAACCGCCGGCATCAGCTGTGGACCACCCAGCAAGATGATGCCACGCTCCGGAAAGAAGCAGACAAGTCTAACAGAATAACATTGCTTTGAAAAAAGAACACAGTGGAATCACACAGGATCCCAAGATGGTGGAAGCATGGGACTCCCTTCAGAGTCAGAGGGAGACGCAGACGCTGAAGTGGATGCTGAAGCAGGAGCCACAGGAGGTATGGATGAAAGTGCCAGACCCACTACCAAAGGTGATCTTGACAACTTACTGAAAGGTATGGTACAAAGATGCAAATACAAATAACCAAATAGTGTCTAAATTAAGAAGAGATTTGCATGGACTGGGAGAAAGAACTGTCTGTCTAGAAGGGGTAGCAGATGAGCTGATATCAGCCAAAAATGTCACTGAACATGAACTGCGAGCCCTAAAAGCACATGTAAACACCTTGACGGTAGCCCTGGAAGACACAGACAACCCTGCTAGATGAAATAATCTGAGATTACGGAAAATCCCGGAGACTCTACTGCTAGAAACGCTAACAAAATTTAGCACAAGACTGTTCCAGAGCATGCTCCCTGAAGTGACGGAAGAGAGAATGTTATCAGACAGGGTGCATAGAGCTATAGGTCATAAACAATCCGACCCCAAAAAGATGAGAGATGTTATATTGCGGGCTCACTACTATTTGGTGAAAGAAGCCATTAGGCAAGTTTCCACGACGCAACAGTGGATAGCATTTGAAGGACACCAGATTCCAATATTCAGTGATCGGCTGTAACGCTTGCGCGAGCCCAGAAATAAGACCTTACCCCGGCACTGAGGTGGGAAGGACTATGCCACACACCCACAGTAGCGGGGGCGGGCCCAGAAGGTGGTTTGTAGCATTGCTGGGTCTGGGTATGAAGAAAGGGTTAATCCAATACTTGCAGGGGTCCGTGGGTTGGAGAGGTACACGTAGTTGAAGTCCGTAAGCCTGTGGTCTGGGGTTGGAGAGGTACTCGTAGTCGTTATCCGTAAGCCAGGGGTCATGAGCCAGAGAGAATCAAAATGCAAAGCCAGGTCGGTACACGAGAGATTAACTGCAGAGAACAAGACAAGATTGGGCTGGACAAGACAGGCACACGCAAAGGCTTCACAAAGTTATGCTCAGCAATGAGACTGAGCACTGAGCAGGTTCTTATACAGGAAGTGACCAATGAGGCAGGAGGTGGAGCAGAGGCGTAGCCCCAGCGGAGACAGGGATAGGCTGCAGTAAGACAAGGGCTCACAGCAATCTTGACTCACAGCTGTGGCTCGGTGCTCGATGTCACACGTGCACGCCGCGCGCAGCGTAGGCGCGACCGAGGGGTCGGAGCTAAGGTCCGTGACCTGGTAGAAGATGAGCGGGTATGCGCGTGCTCTGTAAACAGAGTGGGGTGCGTGCACCAGTGGGGGGTGGATCGGAGGCAGCAGCCACTGCTGTACTGGTATGTAGAGAGGAGGGACCGCGCCACAAGGGACGCGATCCCCGAATCCTCACAGTACCCCACCCTTGAGGATCGAACTCCAAACGATTCATAAATGGCTTGTCTGGGTACCTGGTATGGAACCGTCTGAGCAAGCCGGGAGCATGGATCTGGTCACTGGAGACCCAAGAACATTCTTCAGGGCTGAAACCCTTCCAGTGTACAAGGAACTGCACTTTTCCTATGGAAATTCTGGAATCCACGATCGACTTTATCTCGAATTCTTCTTGACCATCGACCGACACGAGAGGAGGAGGAACAACATCAGGGTAACGAGAACTCTGTTTGACAGGTTTCAAAAGAGAAATGTGAAATACCAATAGTATCTTCATAGATGGAGGCAAATCAAGGCGGTACGCTACAGGATTAATCTGTTCCAGGATCTTGAAGGGTCCCAGGAATCTGGGAGCCAATTTTAAGGTAGGAGTCTTTAATCTGATGTTTTTTGAAGATAGTCATACCTTGTCTCCTGTCTTGAACCTGGGCGCCTCTAGACGATGTCGATCCGCCTGGATCTTTCGTCTCTGAACGGATTCTTGAAGAGTTGTCCGGATCATACTCCAAGAGTCCGGAAGAGTGTTGACTCTAGCATCAACGGCTGGAACTCCAGCAATGTTAGAAGATAAAGGAAGAGAATTAGGGTGATATCCATAATTGATGAAAAAGGGCGACTCTTGGGTGGATTCATTTCTGAGAGAATTGTGCGCAAACTCAGCCCAGGGTAATAGATCAGTCCAATTGTCTCGAGTCTCAGAAACAAAACATCTAAGATACTGTTCTAGTGATTGATTTACCCTTTCTGTCTGTCCATTCATTTGCGGGTGGTACACAGAAGAAAAAAGAAGCGAAATATTGAGTCTTTGAGAAAACGCCCGCCAAAATTTTGACACAAATTGTGATCCCCGGTCAGATACGATAGAAACGGAAACCCTATGTATACGAAAAAATCTCCTTGATATACACTGGCGACACACTTTATTCGAGCTCGGCTAGTCCCACGAATTCGGGTATACCCGGGTGTATTGAGGTTTGTGACTGTTTTCTGCCCGAGTGCATTGAGGTATTTTCCAAGCAGGGATTGAAGCATTTTATTCCCGCTGGCTGCAATACTGCACAGTATATATATATATATACTGCATTACAATTCATGAATTTATGCCATCTGGTAGACACGCGAAGCATTGCAGCCTATTAAATCCTAATCATTATCATTTAACAGATCAGCCGCCCGTCAGCCAGGCATGAACCCAGGCTGGGAAGGCAAACGCAACGGGGCTTGTCAGAGGTGAGGAGCGGCGCATTCCAGGTATCTGCCAGGTACATACTGGGTATTTGCTCGAATAAAGTGTGTCGGTGCAGTACGCACCTCCAGAAGGCCGAGGAGAAGCAGCAAACTCTGCAGGAAGACAATCTGCAGGCTGCTAAAAAAGTACAAGTGCTGCAGGAACGTCTGATTACCCAGTACTGTATGTCCCCGCAAAGCAGCATGAGAAACTGAAGGCTACCCTGAGCATCACCAAAGCATCGCTAGAGGCCAAGCTTAGAACCCAGGTGACTCGACACAAAAGGAAGCACAAGAAGGTCCAGAAACTGAGACAAGTAACTGTGGCCCAAGCAAAGAAATTCACAGTGCTTCACAATACAATGAGAATGTGGAAGCAAGCTCAGAGAAAGTGAAGTGTGCAGATAAATTCCCTGAGAAGAGACTTGCAAGACGCACTCAAAAAACAGGGATCTCTCGCGGATGAGTTTACAGTTCTACAAGGACAAGTATTGACCTTGACTAAACGTCAGTATCCCACAGCCACAAAAACCCATGAAGACAAGGGTACAGTAAGAGCTGGGAATACCGCTCATCTGAAAAACAAGGTTGCAAAATTTGAACCACCTAAACAAGCACTAGCAAAACCTTCAGCCACCCAACAGGCAACAAAAAAAGGTACACGTGCTGAATCAAAACCAGAAGAATCCTTAGCTAATGAAGCTGAAAAGATGGGACATTCTCTGGAAGTGGATGTGGAATTGCAACTTAATCCCAATGAAGCTGAACTAGAAACTCCATTGAGTGGAAAAAGTGCAGAGAGACAGCTTCAAGAGCAGAAAACTCAAAGGGCTGTTTTTAAATGCTCTGCAACTGTTGCCATACAGTCTGCCTACAATAAGATGAGCACCCGACGCGAGGGAAATCTCATGACCGCGCACGCAGCAAAAAGACTATACTTGGAAAAAGTCCTGCTCGAGCGATTGAGGAGTGCTGATCTCAAGCACCTTCGAGAGGAGACACGAATAAACTAGAGAAAGGGCTCCAATCCCAGCGGGACTGAGGGTTCTCTTCCTCCATCCACTCTCGTTCAAGTCACAGAGATATCTAGAATGAGAGTGGAAGGATGGGCTTTGGCCGTGGCAAGCCCGAGCTTCCCACAAACAGGGGAGGTATGTAACAGGGGAGTTATCCCTGTTCAGGAAATGTGCCTCTAATCCAGCAGTGTGGTGGTTAACTGCTGGTAGTCAATTAACCAACACCACCTGGCTGATTAGATTTCTTAGAAAAGCCTGTCTTTGAGACAGGAAGTGAGAATTCCTGAGTCTCACAAAGTGTGGGACTGACCATAGGAACAGATGTCTTGAGCCTGCCAGAAGAAACTGCACGCTGCTGGCAAGACACAGGGGAAAGCACCTCTGAACCTGAATGCTGATATAGCCTGAGGAAAAGGCAGCAACACAGGAACAGAGAAGACTTTCCCTCCAACTACAAGAAAACAGATAAGACTTTCCTTTATAAGACTTTGTATCTGCACATATCAAGATATATGTTTGGGGCTGGGAGACATGCTAATCTAAAGGGAGTTGTGGACTGCATAGGTTTCACTAGAAATTCTCCCAAGTGGAACAGAAGCTTTGTTTGACCCCTTATTTGAATATGTTTGGATGATTTTCTTATGTATCAGCCGCCCGTCAGCCAGGCATGAACCCAGGCTGGGAAGGCAAACACAACGGGGCTTGTCAGAGGTGAGGAGCGGCGCATTCCAGGAATCTGCCAGGTACATACTGGGTATTTGCTCGAATAAAGTGTGTCGGTGCAGTAGACCTCAGCAAGAGTAGCAGAATTGGGAAGGCCCTTGAGGGGTATGAAAGGGGCCTGCTTCGAAAAACAATCCACGATGACCAGGATGGTATTCATACCATTTGAAATAGGTACAATATATATAGAGTAGACCACACTCTTTAGAATATATAAATGAAATTGCAGGGTGCCAACGGGACTAGGGGGACCCAAAACCCCTAACCAATACAACCACACAAAAAGTCCCAGTACACACTGTCTAACGAAGAATGGTACTATGGATTATGTCACTGAAAGATATTTAATGTGAACAAAAGATAATGCAGAGAGTGATGCAACGCAGTAGTAATATAAAGCAACAACAATGATAATGGGGTAAATACAATAGGGAAAAGGGACAGGGGGGGGGAAAACAGTAACAAATAAATACACCAGGGGTAGGTTCACAAGGGGTGCAATGTAACGCTTCGGGGGGATACCCCTTTCTCAAGCCCGTTCCCTCAGGTCTGGAATGACCATGAGGTACTTCCCTTTATCCCTACTGCCCCAATGTCTAATGAAGAACTCAGAACAAAAGTCAGTGTACTGCTATAAACTAGCAAGGTAAGTCCTGGCTACACCAATAGTAATGAGCAAAAAATGAATGAAGATCAGACCATCAGGTGACATGACCCTTTCTCTCTCTGAAATCAACTCTCCTTCTTCAGTGGTGTGCTGCTGACTGTCACAGTATGCCTGGATATAAAGGGCTCCTCTCCTGATGACATCATCAGCATGGGACCGCCTCAGAAGTGGTGATTGGTCTGTGTGCTGTGATTCAGAGCTCCCCAGCTGATCCGAAATTACCACCAGGGAATGTTAATCAGGACATCAGTTCCATCACAGGGGCTGTCACAGTGTGATTGTGATGAAATAAACTTGTAGTACCACAGTATGACCAGCATTTGTGTCTTCTTTCCCAGTGATCATCAGTTAACAGTCACCAGGTTGGTGGAGGATTAGCAGGTGTAGTCAGCCTATAGTGACACTGAGCATCTCCACAATAGAGAGAAAACACACATATGTTAGTAAAAATAAAATACACACATAGTAAATATGAGTAAAAAACAGTATATAGTAATTACATATACCTTAGGGGTGAAATAGGTAGCTCCACTATGAAATCCATTGATAAGTGGGACCAGGGGCGTTCCGGAATGGGAAGTGGACGTAGCAGACCAGCAGGCTTTTGTCGACCGGACTTATTCTGAGCACAGACTGAACAGGATGAAACGATATTCCTTAATGTCGCTCAACATCTCGGGCCACCAGAAGGTACGTCTGATTAAGTCGGTGGTTCTTCGGATCCCAGGGTGACCGGCTGATTTGGAAGCATGACCCCACTCGAGAATCTTTCGACGGAATTTGGTTGCCGCGTAAAGACAGCCCTCAGGAACTTCAAATCCTTCAGGCACCTGCGTCTGTGATTCCAGAATCTTGTTCAAGATGTCGAAAGAGTTAGCAGCGATGATGAATTTAGAAGGGAGAATGGTTTCGGGAACTTCGTCTGACTTGTCCTCGGAAAGGAATTGACGAGACAATGCATCAGCCTTTAAATTCTTAGTACCAGGAATATAAGCAATAAACCGAAAGAGAAAGAACTCAGTTGAAGTAGCACTCAATTATCAATGATGATTAGTGTATTGATTAAAAATAATCTTTATTATTCAATTTAAATGTTAAAATAAATGGTGTACAAAGAAAAAAGAAAAAAGAATAATCTTGACATGAATATGTCAAATATCTGGTACTGTACCAGTAGTAGCGGATCGCTACATAAGGATAGACCCCTATTGTCGGTCTAAGAGTAGCAGTGTCTAGTTGCTTAAGTTGGTAAAAGTAAGTAATTACACTTCCCCTTGGCCAAGGTGAGGAGTATAGTGATGTGGAACTACAGATGATAAATCTCGTCAGCTGTTTGTGAGATATAGTTTAACACAGCAATTTGTGCTGTAGTGATATGGTATATTGTAGTTTAACGCCACGTTGCTATGCAGATGGAGGATCAATTGAGTGCAGCCTTGCTACTTGTCCTCAGTATATAGATGTATATCTAAAGTTTAGCCATATATACAGCCCCTTGCTCTGAGCCCACATTGCTATGCAGATGGAGGAGCAATAGAGTGCAGCCTTCCTGCTTGTCCTCAGTATATAGATGTGTAGCTAAAGTTTAGCCATATATACAGCCCCTTGCTCTGAGCCCCCTGTGGTCGCAGTTACCATCAGGGGCAGTTAGATAGGAGTCTTGATAGAGCAGCAGATGCGAAATGATCGTCGACTAGGCTTTTTAAATTGTAGCAGTGTCAGCTTTACCTTACTTCAGTAGTGGTGGACTTTATTATTACTATGGCTGCGATATTGAGGTGAATGGTTTGGAACGCCATCATTATAGACAATACAGCTAACCTAACACTCCACTGCAACACCTATTGTAGTGACTAAGAGCGGAAAACACCTGTGTGCAACTTGTCCAAACAGAGCCAAACAGCTGATACACAGGTAGTATATACATCTGCATTCCTACTGCCCTGATAACATTTCACTGCTATCTAACTGCCCCTGATGGTAACTGCGACACAGGGGGCTCAGAGCAAGGGGCTGTATATATGGCTAAACTTAGCTACACATCTATATACTGAGGACAAGCAGGAAGGCTGCACTCTATTGCTCCTCATCTGCAGAGCAATGTGGGCTCAGAGCAAGGGGCTGTATATAGGCTAAACTTTAGATATACATCTATATACTGAGGACAAGCAGCAAGGCTGCACTCAATTGATCCTCCATCGTATAGCAACGTGGCGTTAAACTACAACATACCATATCACTACAGCACAAATTTTGTGTTAAACTATATCATACAAGCAGCTGACGAGATTTATCATCTGTAGTTCCACATCACTATACTCCTCACTTTGGCCAAGGGGGGGAGTGTAATTACTTACTTTTACCAACTTAAGAACTAGACACTGCTATCTTAGACCGACAATAGGGGTCTATCCTTATGTAGCGATCCGCTACTACTGGTACAGTACCAGATATTTGACATATTCATGTCAAGATTATTATTTTATTTTTTCTTGTACACCATTTATTTAACATTTAAATTGAATAATAAGATTATTTTGAAATCAATACACTAATCACATTGATTATTGAGTGTAATTCAACTGAGTTCTTTCTCTCGGTTTATTGCAATACATTCTCAGACAAGCACCTATTCTACGCATCTTAAAAACTTACCTGTTAGCTGAGCAGAGGTTTACTTTCCTTTCCCACCCCTCGCATACTTTCCCCATGGTATATACCAGGAATATAAGAAATTACATAATTAAATCTTGAGAAGAATAAGGCCTCTCGAGCTTGACGGGAACCAAGGCATCAAGCACCCTCAATGTACAATAAATTCTTGTGATCGGTAAGAATAAGAATAGGTTTTTCGGTACCTTCGAGTAGATGTCGCCATTCTTGGAGTGAACTTAAAGTGATTTGTTACCGGCGCTAACCACACCCAATCTGTGATAAAATAGTGCACAAAATTAAAATTCAAAATAAAATGTGTCAAGGTGATCACTGATCAAATTCTCAACCTTCCAGAGGAATGTGTACAGATCCTTTCAATAGTAGCTTGTTCGGGATGGGAAGGGAGCCGAAGATAGCAGGGATACACCATGAAAAAAAAAAAATAAATGCATACAATAGTGTAATAAGTTCTTTTCAATTGGATAACAACATGTAGGTCTTGGCTCTATAGCAATGCCTACTCAGCAGGTCAAAAAGGTAAAAAGCATTGATCTACACAGCAGGTAGAAGGTGTCAGGATCTTCAGAAACAACAGCCCAGGTTTACAAAAGACTGAAATCAGCATCCAGCTCAGACGTCAGTAGATGTGAGTGGATCGAGACATGCAAAGAAGGCAGACACATAGGTCGATCATGCATAAAAAATAATATAAACAAACAACAAATTTTAGGAATTGTACTCAATTGTGTACATAATCATAGTTCACACTAATGCTTTACTTGAGGCAAATGGAGTGCTGGTTCAGTGTGGAGCAGCTCACGGGATTCTTCTCCTTAGACTCACAACAGACCGGGTGGGAGATGGCGTCTGACGTTCACATCCGCTGTTGGGGTGACGGCATCCGGTCTTGGAGGCAAACGTGGGGGAAATCAGCAAACTCTGAAGCCTTCAGTAGAAAGAGCAGCTGCAGCAATGAAAGTGGCTCTACGCGTTTTGTCGTACTAGACAACTTCCTCACGGAGCAATGAATAATTCTCAAATGAGTTGTGGGTTTAATATACTAAACAATTGAACAAATGAGCAATTAACCAATTTAATATAACAATTATATAATTGAAATTTAAAAGATACACTGGTTCTCCAATAAATAGGTACATAACTCAGTGTTCAAAAACGGCGCAGTGTTAATACAAATAGGCATTTAAAAAACATCTAAGTAATAAAATATAAGTAAATAAAATTCAGGATCTAATCATGATAATTTCTAGGTATTTATAGGGAGCCATAACTAATTGGTTCTTATGTACTCACAGAGCAAAAACGAGGGAGAGAGAGGGGAGAAGAATATAAGAGTGAATTAGTAAACATCATTAGTAACATATTAAGATTGATTAAATTACACTTATATGTTCAAAGTAATAAAAATATAAATATACATAAAATATATATAATATAAAAAAAACCTTGTTCATTAGTAAGTGACCCAATATTGATAAAAAAAGGCACCTGACATATAGCTAAGGTCAGTGGGAGAGGTAGCAGAAAGGATATAAGAGTAAGGGGCCAGAGCAGACCGTGCATTAGATAAGAAATGGGATAATCTCAAATCTGCATTAAGCCCATTTGGCATAATGTTTTAATTTGTGTATCCAATACATCTCACGTCTGCTCAGATCTACATCTCTGCTGCGACCCTCCCAGTGTTGTCGCACATGCTCAATGGCAGTGAATTTTAGTCCTTTAATATTGGAATTGTGGTAAATTACAAATGTTTGGACACACTATGCGTTAGTATGCTTCTCCTAATATTCTGAGGTGGTCTACAATACGTGTTCTGATGGCTCTTTAGTTTTTCCCACGTATTGTAGTCCACAGGGGCATTCAAAGGTATATGAACATAGTTACTATAACAATTCAATATTGCTTTATTTTTTTATCAATATTGGGGTCACTTACTAAATGAACAAAGGTATTTTATATTTATTATATTTTTGTATATTTATATTTTTATTACTTTTGATACATATAGTGTAATTTAATCAATCTTAATATGTTATATGTACTAATTCACTCTTATATTCTTTCCCTCTCTCTCCCTCGTTTTGCTTGTGAGACATAAGAACCAATTAGTTATGGCTCCCTATAAATACCAGAATATTATCAGATTAGATCCTGAATTTATTTACTTAGATATTTTATTTACTTAGATGTTGTTTTAATGCCTATTGTATTAACCCTGCGCCGTTTTGAACACTGAGTTATGTACTATTTATTGGAGAACCAGTGTATCTTTTAAATTTTCAATTATATAATTGTTATATTAAATTGGTTAATTGCTCATTGTTCAATTGTTTGTATATATAAAACCCACACTCATTTGAGAATTATTCATTGCTCCTGAGGAAGGAAGTTGTCTAGTACGACGAAACGTGAGAGCCACTTTCATTCCTGCAGCTGCTCTTTCTACTGAAGGCTCAGAGTTGCTGAGTTCCCCCACCGTTTGCCTCCAAGACCGATGCCGTCACCCAACAGCGGATTGTGACGTCAGACGCCATCTCCCACCGGTCTGTTGTGAGTCTAAGGAGAAGATCCCCAATGAGCTGCTCCACACTGAACCAGCACTCCATTTTGCCTCAAGTAAGCCTTATGTGAACTATGATTATGACACAATGTGAGTACAATTCCTAAAATTGTTGTTTGTTATATAAATTTTATGCACGATCGACCTATGGTCTGCCTTTCTTTGCATGTCTTGATCACTCACATCTACTGACGTCTGAGCTGAGGTGCTGATTCTTATGCTGTAAACCTGGGCTGTTGTTCCTGAAGATACTGACACCTGTCTACCTGCTGTGTAGATCAATGCTTTTTACCTTTTGACCTTGCTGTAAGTAGGCAGCTTGCTAAGAGCCAAGACAACATGTTTTATACAGATTGAAAAGAACTTATTACACTATTGTATGCATTTATTTTTTATTTTTCATGGTGTATCCCTGCTATCTTCGCTCCCTTCCCATCCCGAACAAGCCATTCTTGGAATGCCATCTTGATCGCTAAAAGTTCTCTATTACAAACGTCATAGTTGATCTCCGCAGGAGAATTTTTATTGGAGAAATAACCGCATGGATGTAGGTGATCTTGGGGAGAATTACTTTGAGAGAGCACAGCCCCTGCTGCAACATCTGAGGCATCGACCTCTAATGTGAATGGAAGAGACGGGTCGGGGTGATGCAGAATGGGGGTGGACGTGAAGGCTTTCTTCAGGGATTCAAAATCAGAACAGGCCTCTGGAAACCAAGAGGAAGGATATGCATCTTTCTTGGTCAGGGTGGTAATAGAAGCCACAAGAGTGGAGAATCCATGGATAAATTTACGATAATAATTGGCGAAGCCAAGAAATCGCTGGATGGCTTTAAGCGACGTAGGTTGGGGCCAATCCAATACTGCTTTTAATTTCTCATGGTCCATGGCGAATCCTTTCTCGGAGATTACTGTATATAGCCCAGGAAGGAAGTAGAACTTTGATGAATCATACATTTCTCCATCTTGGCATAAAGATGATTCTGACGAAGACGAGAGAGTACCAGCTTGGTATGCTGAATATGTTCAGGCAGGGATTTTGAAAAAATTAGAATATCGTCAAGATTCCGATGACAAACAAATTGAGAACATCACGAAAAATCTCATTAACAAATTCTTGAAAGACCGCAGGAGCATTACAGAGTCCAAACGGCATTACTAGATACTCATAATGGCCATCGCGGGTGTTAAAGGCCGTTTTCCATTCGTCTCCTTCCCTGATGCGTATAAGGTTGTAAGCACTGCGGAGGTCAAGTTTGGAGAAAATGGAGGCACCTTGTAAGCGGTCAAACAGTTCTGAGATGAGTGTTAAGGGATACCTGTTCTTCTGGGTGATCTTATTTAAACCTCTATAATCAATGCAGGGACGGAGAGACCTATCTTTCTTTTTCACAAAGAAGAAGCCTGCCCCTGCAGGTGAGGTGGAGTTTCTTATAAATCCCTTCTTTGTTCTCTTGTATATACTCGGACATAGCACGGGATTCTGGAATGGACAAGGGATAGGATCTGCCATTTGGGAGAATGGCACCAAAGAGGAGATCAATGGGACAATCGAAGGGACGATGCGGGGGAAAGACTTCAGAGCTAACTTTATCGAAGACATCAATAAATGCAATATAATCCTCAGGGAGTGGGCCCTTAACAGGATCAGCGGTATCGAAAACCGGCAAGAGAAAGAGAAGAAGGAGCACAAGGAATATGATATGCACCAGGCCATCGTATAGGCAGTTTATCAGTCCAGTCAACTACAGGATTATGCAATTGTAACCAGGGAAGACCCAAAATTACCTGCACCGATGGTGAATGAATGACATCCAACGAGATTTGTTCCTTGTGTCCATCCTTGGTGGAGAGAATGAATATCGCAGTCTCCAGGGAGATGAAGGCAGGTTGAAGTGGACGGCCGTCTATCGCTTCGAGTCCTATGGGAGTGGACTTCCTAAGCAGTGGAATCCGTTTTTTATAGCAAAATTCTGATCCACAAAGTTTCCTCCAGACCCAGAGTCGATGAAGGCAAGTGCAGATGTATGAAAGTCCATACCCTCCATTATGATAGTCAGAAGGATCCTTTTTGGCATATTTTCCTTGGAAGGAGGACAAGAAGATATTGTATCCAAAGAAATTACATCATACCTTATAGGCCGCTGGCGTTCTCCCGGATGCGTAGGACAGCGGTACGCCAAATGACCGGCTAGGCCACAATAAAGACATAGCCCCTCACCTCCCCAGCACTGCTTTTCTGTAAAGGACAACTGGTGAGTACCCAGCTGCATGGGGTCAGGTACTTCAGGAACTGGAACAAAAGAAGGGGAGAGAGTAGGAGAGAGAGATATAGGTACAGGTGTACATGTAGTCTGGCATTCACTTCGTCTCTCTTGGAGGCGTTGATCTACCCGTATACATGTAGAGATCAGATCTTCCAGGGCAGTGGGTCTTACACGTGCAGCCAATTGATCTTTCAAGGAGTCTGAGAGGCCCTGCCAGAAGGCTGCAGTTAAACCAGAAGGCTGCAGTTAAAGCTTCGTTGTTCCAACCGGTTTCCGCGGCAATAGTCCGAAATTCAAGAGCGTACTTCGCGACGGTCCGGTGGCCCTGGGTGATGTGGAAAAGAGAAGAGGCCCCAGTTGCCTCGCGGCCAGGAGTGTCAAAGACCTGCTGAAACTTTTTTTGACAACAAGAAAGTTCTGCGTGAGTTCAGACATTAACTCCCAGATAGGAGATGCCCAAGCCAATGCGTCTTCGGTTAGCAATGCAATGATATAAGCCAATTTAGATCGGTAGAGAAGCGAGAAGGGGTTAATTCAAAGTGGATATCACATTGGATTAGAAAGCCTCGGCATCCTAGGGGTTCACCCGCATACCGATTGGGTGTCAGAAGACATGGTTCCTGGGGTATGTTTCCCACTAGGGTAGAAGCAGTTGTGGTTAGGCCCACCTCAGGGGGGTCAATGTTTGTTGGGCTGAGCATACTGTAATACTTGCGCAAGCCCACAAACAAGACCTGACACCGGCACTGAGGAGGGAAGGACTATGCCACACACCCACAGTAGCGGGGGTAGGCCGGAAGGTGGTTTGTAGCATTGCTGGGTATGAAGAAAGGGTTAATCCAATACTTGCCGGGGTCCACGGGTTGGAGAGGTACACGTAGTTGAAGTCCATAAGCCTGTGGTTTGGGGTTGGAGAGGTACTTGTAGTCTATATCCGTACGCCAGGGGTCAAGAGCCAGAGAGAATCCAAATGCAAAGCCAGGTCGGTATACGAGAGGTTAACAGCAGAGAACAAGACAAGACTGGGCTGGAAAAGACAGGCACACGCAAAGGCTAAACAAAGTTATGCTCAGCAATGATACTGAGCACTGTGCAGGTTCTTATACAGGAAGTGACCAATGAGGCAGGAGGCGGAGCAGAGGCGTGGCCACAGCAGAGACAGGGATAGGCTGCAGGAAGACAAGGGCTCACAGTAATCTTGACTCGCAGCTGGGGCTCATTGCGCGATGTCACACGTGCACTCCGTGCGCAGCGGAGGCGTGGCACGACCGAGGGGGCGGAGCTAAGGTCCATGACCTAGTTGAAGAGGAGTGGGTGCGCGCGTGCTCTGTAAACAGAGCGGGGGTGCACGCACCAGCGGGGGGCAGATCGGAGGCAGCAGCCGCTGCAGTACTGGTATGTAGAGAGGAGGGACCGCGCCGCAAGGGACGCGATCCCCGAATCCTCACATCGGTTCCCTCCGCTCTGCTAAAAAAAAAAGGAATTGTAACCAGTCACAAGACTCTGAGAAACAACCAAATCAGATATAAGTGGGGTTTCCCATTTAAGCTAGTGATATGGCACAATGGATCAACATTAATGCTGAAGAATCAAGAGGAAGGAGAAAAAGCACTAATTAAATTGGGTCTGATATAAAATAACTAAATCATCTCTGCATTCGAGGTCACCCAACAAATCTACCCAGATACCTGTCTGGACACAGGCGAAATCCCAGAAAGGAAGCAAGCACAAAGAGCAAGAAGGCCAAGAAGGAATCCAAAAAACATCCCCATGGGTGTCTGGGGGCCCCCGGGTGGTCCCTGCACGTCTCAATCCGTTGGCAAAAAAAAAAGTGCAATACATTGAAATAAATACACCCTCCTGTCATGGGACAACAGGTTTATCAACACCTTTTTATACCGGGATCATTGATTGAGCAAAACAAGGAGATAAACGAAATTGTAATTTATTTCACGAAAACACATACACACAATGTAACACAATTTACAGGGTTAACACATTTACTGGAAATGGGGCTAACCGCTACGTTCTCAAAAGCAGGACTTAGAAACTTTTCTGAGTTGAAAATTCTTGAAGCTGGCTCACATCTATTCAGTATAGAGCATCTTTGAATTTGCTGCTGTTGGTTTGGCGCTTAAAATCTGTGCTCCTGATTGGCTGCAAGTCCCCTTATGTGTGTCAGGGTCTCCTTCACTAACATCTACAGCGTGGGAATTCTCCTGACAGCCAATCACCGATTTGCCGGTATTGTAAAGCCGGGATGGCACCTTTTTTCAGTCTGTAAAAGGGCATGCGCCAACCTGGTACCTCTGCCTCTTTGCATACTGAGCCCACCCGCTGTCCAGTCTCAAAAGAGTCTGGGTTCTGGCAAATGGTGCTGAATAACCCTGTGTAGCACAGGATGTGGGTACTCAAGCAGAACTGCAGTACCCCTCCTGTTCTAACACCTTGGCATCCCTGAGGCTTTCAAGTCCTGACTCCGAATAGACCCATAAGCACAAAGCTTGGTAGCCACCTGGTCTCTTGGAATCCATGACTTGGAAATCCCACAGTTCATTCACAGGTTATCAGTTCATATATAGAACACCCACAAGCTCATGTTGAACCCCCAAGATAACCACAACATATATATAAGCGAGTGATACTGAGCATGGCAATATACATTAAAACCAGAGACAAACATGAACACAGACAGAGCTCAATGCACATCCAGCAAAACTTTAAACACGGTACAGTGCCTAAATATACATGTATTGATATCTATTAAATAAAATGGTCTTTTCGTTTAACATTTTGGCCAAATTGTTGTAAGCCCCTGAGCCACTGCACGGCAGACCACACCTCAAGGGTCCCTACACTAATACAAATTCTTAATAACATGTGCATTGCCAGGAAGAATGATTTATAATAAATCTGTCAAAGTTAGTTGCAAAGTTCTAAGTCTGATTGAAGCTTTTATTAACCTGTATATTACTAGGAAAAGCACTCTGTATTAGATTTGTCAGAATCATACAGCAAGCAGGCAAGTTCCCCTGAGAGTGGGAGATGCTATGGAGTGAGCTTTTAACCATTTAAAAGTGGGAGGGGGTGAGCTTAAATTAGGTAGGAGGTTGCCACCCTGCAATCAGCTAAGACCAGCTGAACAAGAATTGTAACACTTATAGAACACCCACAAGCTCATGTTGAACCCCCAAAATAACCACAACATATATATAAGCGTATAAGTGTCACAGAGGAGTGCTACTGAGCATGGCAATATACATTTAAAACCAGAGACGAAAATGAAACACAGACAGAGTAAATGCACATCCAGCAAACGTTATTACACGGGAGTACGTCGCCTAAATATACATGTATTGATATCTATTAAATAAAATGGTCTTTTAGTTTAACATTTTGGCCAAATTGTTGTAAGCCCCTGAGCCACTGCATGGCAGACCACACCTCAAGGGTCCCTACACTAATATAAATTCTTAATAACCTGTGCATTGCCAGGAAGAATGATTTATAATAAATCTGTCAAAATGAGTTGCAAAGTTCACGAGCCTCATTCTTGGCACACTTTAGAAATGACTTTAAAAACTTTTACACACAAGAAAGCACTCAGCTTTATCACATAGCTGGAGTCCCCCCTAAACAACTATACCAGGTCCAGGGTACCTGGACATGTATCTGGGTACCTCTCCTTATACTAGGGACCTCTCTTTATTTTAGGGACCCCGCGTAGGATTGCAGGTGTATATTAACCACTTCCTGCCCGTTTACCTTTTCTGGAAGATGCTGCAGCAGGAATCCTGGCAGTGAGTCGCTATAGTAATTTAGGGGTTAACCCAACCTTCCCTGCTACCCACCCGGGAGGCCTAACCCCCACCCCAGGACCACTATACCCACCCTCTACCCATTGCTTGGCATAGTGGTACAAATATGGGCATGATAAGCTTCTATAGCAGTCAATGGTCACCCTAATAAAAAAGCATGAAGGCCAAAATTACACAATAATAAAAGATATACACAAGCACCTAAACACCCCAATTCAATAAATAAAAGCAGTAGCCAACCAATTAAATACATAAATAAAAGCACTAGCCAATCAATCAATTTAATAAATAAAAGCATTAACCAACAAAACAATCAATTAATTTTAAACAATAGCCAGCAAAACAATTAATGAATTTAAACCAGTAGCCAAAAAAACAAATAATTAATTTAAAATGCTAACCAATCCCAAAAAGGTACTAAAAATAAGCCATCCAAATTGAAAACAATTGAATCCAAATAATAAAAACAAATAGAAAAAATTTCAATCAATTCAAAACAAGCATTTACCAAAAAATGCATTGGCTATCACTGTATTTATCTGTACACTAAAGGGGCACAGATTAATACATTATCAGTCAATGGGCTATCACAAACATAAAAATAAATTAATACAATGAAAAAAACTGAAAAAAAGACATTTACATACATTCAACATTTCTCTTACCTTTAGACGTCTTCACCCTCCGATCCCGTTGTGTCTGCAAGCTCTCATACCGCGATGTCATCACTCACAATCCCACTCCATCCACCTTGAAGACCAGCATCAGGTAAAAAAAAATATTCTTTCTTTTATCTTCTATCACCAACTTCTTTCTTCATCTGTCATTATTTTCTTTGTTACTTTAATCTTCTTTCTTCATCTGTCAATCCAAAGCCCCATGTTAAATCCAGAAAAGGATGTTCTCTCGTCGGCTTCTTGAGGTGAAATGAGATGTACTGCTGCGGCCAAGTTTATTCGAGCATTTGCCCGTTCTTGGCCGCAGCAGTAGCCTGGCGCGCGCCCGAGTGTGACGGGCGCGCGCCGAAGCAGCGGAAGAGCGCCCTCCGATCGGGGCGCTCTCCCTACCGCTGCCGGGTCCGCCGGGTCCCCCGGAACCCCCTGCCGCCGTCCCGCACATCGCGGGACACCAGGGCTCCCTCGGGGAGCCCTGGACGCGCGTGCAGGGGGTGCTGGCTCCCGAAGACGCGTGACCGCGCGTCTATGATGCGCGGCACGCCGAGGGGCGGCCACTAGCAAGCCGGGAAATCTCCCGGCTTGCGGAACCGGCCACACTTTAATAAAGTGTGTCGGTAGTGTACAGGCCTTATTAATGGCCTATGATGTCACATTTTTTGGTCAGATGGTACAGCTCCAATTCGATTGGATGCTGTATCATGTGCCCGTCTCCTCTTTTTTTTTAAGGATGTGAAGTCATCTCCAAGGAAGGTACGTCACATCCTTAAAACCACATGGCTATATCACATGGTATTACAGCCAATGGGATTGAAGACAATCCCATTGGTTGATGTACAGTGGTGGCCGCCTTTAGTCTAAAACGAAACCGCGTGCAGACGTGGGCTTTTTTTAAAATTTTCGGCGCCTGCGGTGCTTTATTTATTCAGCGTTATTAGCACTGAACGGAGATGTGGCTGGCGCGCGGCCGCAAGATGCGGCTGGCGCGCAAGCAAGTTCGGCTGCTGAAGAAAACAGCCCCGAACAATTGCGGGTAAGCTTTAGAATAAGCTTACCCGCGACTGTACCATGTGATAAGTTACATTAGTTAAAAAGGATGGGACATCATCCCTTAAAGTTATGTCACATCCTTTTGAACTAATGTAACGGATCAAGTGGGATTTATTTTAAGGAGACAAGCAGCTGATATATTAGAAGAGTGATAAATCTTACACACCTAGCAAATATATACAAAAAAGCCTACACTGCTAATCTCACTTGATGCTGAGAAAGCGTTTGACCGAGTGGACTGGTCATATATGTTTATAACCCTAGATAAATTTGAGATCAGGGTGAATATAGTAAATGGTATTAAGGCGCTCTATAACCAACCAGGAGCCACGCTAAGATGACTAGGATCAGCTCCGGTGTGATAAAAATAATGGGATCAGACAAGCTTGTCCATTGTCACCTTTATTATTTGTCCTGAGTCCAGAACCTCTGGCAAACAAAATTCGGATCAATAAAAATATCAAAGGTTTGATAAAACAGTGTAAAGAGTATAAAATAGCTATTTATGCAGATGATATTTTACTAACACTCATCATTCCAGGACACATGCAATATAAACAGACAGAGGGACCACAATCAGGA